>BPLQ01000392.1:740072-815313 GCA_021605075.1 Caerostris darwini | reverse complement strand
AAAATTTTTTATAACAATGATTTAAAACTCTAAGCGTATTTCCTAAAACTATCTCAATCAATTATTAAAAATAATTGATTAATTTACAGAAAATTAAAAAAAAAAAACATACTTAAGAATACTTTCTTATTCCCATTATCTTCAGATTTGCTCTTAAATTGAATTTTTTTATCTATATTAAAATCTATTTTAGAACCACTTGACGTCAAATAAACATTTCTCTACAAGCAAATATGGCAGTCGAATTGTTAATGAAAGCAACAGAATGGAATAACTCAACAAACAGCCCCGTTTTGCAAAACTCAATTATTATTATTATTATGGTGATTATTTTTCCGAGGAAATTGAAAAGAACCATTTTTTTTTTTACATTAATGAAGAGAAAAAAGGAAATGTGATGGAATTGCGTGGAAAAGCTTTGCTCCAAAACTCGTTAAAGTAGGGAAATGAATAGAGTTTTTCGACCGAAAGAAAAAAGTATAATCCCAAAATAAATGTAAGGTAATAATTTTTTAGTTATTGAATTAGGGATTCTAAAATAATTGTTGTATTTAAAATTTTGAATCTGAAATGAAAGTTATTGTTTTATAATGACCCTCAATATAGAAAATTTACTTTTTGATATGTTAATGGGTCGGAATCGTTGACGCAAAAAGCGACAATCATCTTTCAGTAATACAGTCATCGAGACATTGCTGTTCATGTTGAATGCTAATTGCCTTGATAATTAAATGCTAGTTGGAAAATAATTAAATGCTAATGAAGGCTAATTGCCAGATGATTAAAATAATCCTTCCTTCCAGCCCCCCCCCCCCCCTTTTTAAAAATATTGCTGTCCCCAAATCAAATACAAATTAATCAATCTTAGGCTATAAATTCAATGGTATACATTTTTTTTGTTCCAATGCAGCTGGCAAACACTTTTAGACAATAGATTTCTCCTTATTTTCGATTCAGTGTTTTACTGTTTACTGTTTTTAGAATAGTGTCATTCTAATTTTGCTAACAATTTGAATGTAAGCCCCTCTTGATCTTGAGGCCCTAGGCTTCAGCCTGGGCCCTCAAGATCTTGGTCTTGGCTGCCTTAAGGCAAGCGCTGCACAGACGTTACTCACTTTGCATTAAACAGGGGGCGCGTGTAATTTAAAAATAAGCCACGGACGCGGATAGTAACAATGCCCCCGCAACGCTCTACGATCATATGAGACCGGTACCTACGGTTTAAAGTGGATTCCGAACCACTACAAACATCCATGGCACCGCCGGGACTCGCACTTGAAACCTGTGGTACCGAGCGTCAGAGCGCTAGCCACTCGGCCATTCAGGCCCCTATTCAATGGTATACTATTGTGTAAAAAAAGTAAGACAAATTTTCAATTTAAAATTTACGGGACTTAAGAAATTTAAATTTTTTTTCTTTTTTAGGTTGCTGGCACTGTTCTTGACATCTGCATGAAATTCGACGTCAAATTATGCATTAGAGTTTGAGTTACGCTTGGCTTTGTGATTCCGCCGATTTTTGTAATGTCTGAATGAATTGAGCAAAAAACTTGCATTCAATTTTGTTTGCGGAAACGTAGAGAATGTTGCAGAAGGCATTCGGCGAGCATTCCTATATCGGAAAGAAATGTTAGAAGAGGTATAAACAGTTCAAAAAAGGCAGAGAAAGCGTTGAAGGCCTAGTTCTTAATCCTAAATATATGTCTCCAGATTCATGCGCAAAATAGGGTGTATCCCAAAGGAATTTTTCCGAAATATTAAGAAGAAAAAAAAAAGTAATAGAAAAATGATTAATCCATGACAAAAATCCTATTTGTAACTGACATATTGTATTTTGATGGGTTTGTATAAAATAATTTAATGAGTGCTTTATATAGAAATACACTAATACAAAAGCAGTAAAATAAAAAGTATAAATAAATGAAAGTTCAGCAAATTTAATTTTCTCTATTTAGGTACTCTTTGGTTGAACAGGTACGACAATTATTAAAAATTCTATTCAAAGAACTTTGCTTCCGCCTCTCCGTGGGGACTCATCCATAAAGCACTTTGAGTTTTATGCTCGAGCTTATATGCTTTGCTTTATTCCCAATTTATTCAACCATTATGCAAATAAAAGAAACACTGAATGATGTACGGTAAATTATAATAAAAAAAATGTAATGAAAAGCCCAAAATTTGTAAACCCATGATAGTCTGTCCTATGTGGCAGATCTCTTGTTTAACTTTAAACATTTTGGATGAAATAAAATACTACATGGTATTTCTGGAAATCCAAAGAAAAGAAGGAAAATAATCATAAAAAAAAAAAAAAAATGATACGAATCGATTAAGCTATTGATAGACTAGATCACAGCATTATAAAATTGAAAAAGATAAGAAAATTTCATTAAAAAGATTTTACAAAAGAGAGACAACATAAAAGAAAATTGAAGTTCCCTATTGGCAATGAAGTTACGATATTTTCGTAAAAACAAGTAATATAAAATTTCAAAGTAATATAAAAAATTCAAAGTCAATTCTTACTTTTTTTTTCAGTATATTGCCGAATATCCTTTATAAATAATTTTCATTCATTTTTTAAAAATTTACCTGGCGCCATCTATTGGTAGATATATGCAACTTAAATCTTAAAAAAACTAAAATTAATTAATTAAATTTAATTAATGAATTAATATTTTAAAAAACTGTATTAACATCCAGTGTCATTCACTAAAAGTTCAAAAAGAATGTATTTGAACTAGAGTGGAGGAGTAAAAAGTATTTTATGAACGATTGAAAATGTGAACAAGATATATATAGGGAGAGTGTGAGCTAATAGAAGGAATTGAATGAAGTATTGTCAGTCTTGCAACGTGCATACTCATTAAAAAGATCATATAGATAGAATCATATCGAAAAGGATAGAATTTTGTATTCGAAAGAGCCTTGCCGTTCGTTTGTTCGGTCTTTCGTACATTGGAACAAAATATGCTTTCCACTGTTTCTATGTATTGCAAGGAATGAAGTTAGGAAAGCAATGGAGCTAGACCAAGCATATGAAATTTAGAATTATTTTTGTGTAAAATCTAGAAAGTAGAACGTTTGCCTTTCGATTTGTAGAAAGAGTAGATGACAAGTTTTGAGGTAATTTAAATGTGCTTATTTTCCATGTACTTACTGATCTGTTTTTCGTAATTCTGCTGATTTTTGTGAAATATAATTTCCTCTGGATATATCCATAAAAAAGAAATAGCGTCTACACCTGATTTGCTAGTAAATCAGCTATTTCTTTTTTTGTCGGATGGAATATTATTCCAGATAAAGGAATGCTGTAATAGGAAAACCTCATGTTGGCTTTTACGTTTTCTAGTTTTCTGACGGTATTAAAATGATAGGTGGATATTATTAGATTGCCTTGTTACGACGCATATGCAAATTTTTTTTTAAGTAGGGACTTTTAGCGGAATGTTATCTTTTAGTATTTTAAAATGCGCGAATAGGACGCGAAAGTAAATCGACAAAAAAAAACCCAACCATAAATGGCTTACTGCTCAGTATTTCAAAGCGGAATGGCTTACAGAAACAGGATTCAAAGATTAGAAAGAGTAGGATACAAAGGATACAACAATACAAGATTTCAGTTAATACAATTGTTGTAAAGGGACTTCCAAAAACACAAGTTAAACCCATGTTATCATAATTATAATGATTCTATAAAGTACAAAATAATTAGTCGATGTGGCAAAAACGAGAATATCTGTTTGAATTAAATTTAAAAAAATAATTATTTATTTTATTGTGTTTTTCGATCTTGATAATCTGAGCTTTTATGGAAATCTCGCGGACAGCCCTGTCTGTGATGGGCACAATAATTAATTCGTAAGCCAAGACGCCCTTTCCTTTGAATTCGAGACCAGGACGTCCAGGACGTCCTTTCCTTTGAATTCGAGACCAGGACGTTCAAGACGTCCTTTCCTTTGAATTCGAGACATCACCACGATATGGTTAAAACTCCATTTCAAATATAATAATGCACGGACATAGCATTACAATTTTTCTGTGTCATTTAGTTTTTATTAGACGATTTAAAGTTGCACATCGCATACATTTCAAAGGGATAGAAAGTGACGAAGCCTTGCAATAATGAAGCAGATGATCAGAGAAGAAGAATAACATTTTTTTAATATAATAATAACTAAACATACTATAACACTTTTGTAACTAAGCCTTTTTTATTGAATTAAACATTTTTTTGGAAAAAAAAATATACTCCTGTCATGGTTTATTCAGAGAAGTTAAATAAATAAATTTATTTAAAAATAATTCTAGAACTAAGCTTTCATGAAAATACAATAGACTCCTCTTTTTGAACATTAAAGAAAAAAAATAATAGCGAATTAAATGCTTATTGCAAAAGCAAGGGAGATCTTCAAGCTGTACCAGAAGTGCGAAAACTGTCAAACTCAAATAGTGAGGAGCGAAATAAATTCTCTTTCATTTCTTATAAAGATATGAATAAAAAGAAATCTTATTTTCTTCACGAAGCATATTTCACATTTCCTTTCATTACGAATATGAAAAGGCGAAACTGGAAAATGATGAAGGAAACATAAAAAGTAATCTTAATGTGTGAGAAAAAGAGTTTTCGAAGGAGATTTCGCTGATTGAATTAGGCTCGAGTCTTGGCCGTGTTTCGGCGAAAGCTTTTTTCCTCCTCAGAGAAAATAAGGCGCATTTCGCGATTTAATATAAATTCGTTTTATTCTGGAGAGTTTTTTAGTTTAATTTCCCTCCAGCGATACGCAGAAAGGGAGTCATCGCCCTAAAATAAATATTCGAAAATAATTTGTTGTATATTTGCATCCGCAAACAAGTTGTGAATGTTAGGAGGGAAAAAAACTGGAAAGTAAATATTCGAAAATGATTTTCAGTTTCTGTATCTTGCGAATATTGGACTGAAATGATTCCATTTTCTCGCATTTAAGTATTCGTTGGACAGCTCAGCCGATTCGATTCTGCTCGCGTGCCGAGGATTCTGATATTCATAAAGATGACTTATATGGAAAACAAACAGGGTTTTTATAAATTTTTTCGGGAGAAATGCTTTACGGTTGTTCAATATCAATTCGATATTGAACAACCGTAAATCATTCTATCGATTCAACGAGCGATTGAATTTCCTTTTTTTCAATTCCTTCTGTTAGCCCACACTCTCCCTATATGTATTTTGTTCAAATTTTCAGTCGTTCATAAAATACTTCTTATTCATCCACTCAAGTTCAGATACATTTTTTTTGAACTTGTAGCGGATGGCACTTGATGTTAATACAGTTTTTTTGAATATTAGTTCAGTAATCAAATTTAATGAATTAATTATATTTTTTTTAGATTTAAGTCGCATGTATCTACCAATAGATGGCGCCAGATAAACTTAAAAAAATTAATGAAAATTATTTTTAAAGGACTTTCTGCAACAGAGTGAAAAAGAAGTAGGAATTGACTTAAATTTTTTTTTTATATTACTTGTTATATTAAAATTTTTATTTTGAAGTTTTTATTTTGCACAGAATTTTCAATTACAGATTAATCAGCAATAGATAAAGTATACTTGTATTGACAAAACTTAATGAATCATCCAAGCATAATTAATAACACTACTTCAAAATCTTTTAACTTCCCAACTTTATAAGAACAAAAAGAAGCAGGAACGATTGGCGTCTGGAAAAACAGTTGGTTCGTCTTTACCCTAGTTGGCCTAGTTATCATCCTTCTTTGCCATGTTTAACAAAATATGAAACTAAATTAATTTAAAACTAATTAAAAAACTTTTGTTACTGTTCGAGTTTGTAGTTTTCCAAATCTTAAAAAAGTTCCACTAAAAGAAATGAACAGATTATTAAAGAATGAAATTATGTAAATATAACAAACGCTGCTTTTTTTTCTAATAAACCATGTTACCCTATCCATTCTACCCAATTCTGTTCTAATTCTGAAGAATAGTGCCAATGGTGTTAAATTGGCGATCGGAAGAAACTTGTAATAAATTAATATTATGGTGAAAAAGACTAATAATTAAATTCGGCGATAGCTTTTTATGCACATGGAAATAAAAAAAAAACAACTAAAAATAAGATATAGCAACAAATATTGTTTAGGACCACTATTTATGAATAGTACTTGTTGTTGTACTTATCAACGGAGCAATAGCAAAGCAGCAATAACGTTCTTGCGTAGAAGCACTAGTTATTTGATCCATATTCTAATCATGACAAAAACAACCAGTGAACTAATTTTTGCAAAACCCTTTGAGTTATGAAACAAATAAAATTGATTATACTTAGTTGTTCGTCATTTATAAGCCAACTGTTATGTTTGAATTACCAGTAGTAGCACTTCACAATGCCATGATTTCGTTTCTACAATCATTTAACCACTTCATTAAAATAAAGGGGAAAAAAAGTTTATTTATGAAAATTAACTTTTGTTTTAAAATACATTTACACGTACGATTAAATCCACCAAAATTCCTCTCCAGCTTATTTTAGTTGAAATCTTTGTGTTAAGCCACCTAGAGTGAAGAGTAAAAATACTGAAAATCCCATTACTTTATTTGGAGAATGCTTAACGCATTCAGTAATTAGCATACATTGAAAAGTTTGTGTTTGCATTCTTCCAAAATTTAATTCACTTCTGATGAACTTGTGGGTAAGAAAAGGCCTTTTATTGATCACATCAGTGTTAACTCGTGGATATTGGGGAGAAATTATCGTGCAAATTATTAACAATCACGTCTCGGCAAATGAAAGATTCGGTATTTATGAACAATGGATTAATTATTTTCGGATGTTCATAGAATATCAAGGAACTTCATAAACGTGAAGATCTCTCGTCAGATTTGTTATTTGTGTTTTTCATTAAAATGTGTTGTAAAATTAAAGAAAATTGTAGAAAAATGTAAAATTATTTCATCAAAGACTTGATTTTTTAAATCATAACGAAAATTGTTTTCGTTCTGTGGATTTATAAGATTATAAAATGGATGTGCTACGAATATGAAAAAAATTCCTATTGAAAATCAAGGCAATCGGAAATAAGCAAAATATCTGAATTCACTACAAATTGCAAGTTATTCCCAAATTATTTAGCTTTATCAGAATGTATGGTAATAAATCAAATTGTTATCGAAAACTAAAACCTGAGAATATATGATTCAATTCATAACTATATGTAATTTAGTCTTATGATGAATTATTTTTGTAATAAGGAACTCATTTTAACTATCTTATTACATAATTGGTTGCAAAAAAAAAAGTATTTTGTTTTTTCAATTAAAAATAAAAATTTTTTTTAGTTTTTGGTGAGTGAAATGAAGCAAATATTTTTAATACAGTGTCTTATTTATTTCAGAGGGAAACAAAATAAACAAGCATGAATTGTAAATGACAATGAACTTAAAATAAAAAGAAAATACTCCATCTTTTTACAATAAAATTCATGAACATAAATATTGATTTGGCAAATCTGATGTGTCTTCTTCTAGTCAAGCGAAATTAGTAAATATTTAAAAATAGAAAAAATTGTTTTACGAGTTTTGAAATGTCAAAAAAAAAAAAAAAATGATTTCCTTTTAAGAAAACTTAGCTTATCAGAATCATATGTAATTGAATATTCACTTGCACAATAAATTTCATCTATATATTTTTAAAACTCAGAAAAAGCTTTCCAGGTTCTGTCTGATATAAGAAGGAAACAACAAGTTTTCTTTCGAATAATATAATTACAGTAATTTTTTAAAGGAGAAACATTAAGTTCTGCCAAACATTTGATCTGCAATTAAAATACAATTTATTTCATTGTCAGGTAAATCCTCTTCTCCATTCGGAAAATTTTCAACTTAACACTTGGTTACAAATACTTGTTTTAAAGTACGCCCTAATGTAAAGAAGTTTTTCAAAACAAGGTAATGTGATAACTAGTTACTGGAATAAAAGTCTTTGGGTGCACTTGGATGAATAGATCACAGTTTCACTCCTAAAAATTAATAGATTGAAAATCCATTTTAGTAGAATCCCTCTCCATTCAAATTAAAAGACAAACTCGCTTCCCAACCAGGCCGGGATCTTAAATTGGCTGCAGCAAACCAAACATTATACCTGCCAAATGACTTTCCAAAATAATATTTCAAAATTCCATTCCAATTAATATTTTTGAATATATTTAAGCCTTAAATTCCTCTCATTTTAATAAGCATGGTATTTTTAAAATATTGTAATTTAGAAACCGTGTCAATAGTACAAGAAAGAGGGTTTCTCTGCAGAACATTTCAGCGCATATTATTTTAAAATTAAAGTAAACATTTTTAACTCACTTGCATTTTGATTTCTCTTTTAAAATATAAGTACATAAATCGAGGAGGAAAGAATAAGCTGTTTCTTTTCATTTATATTGGATTCCATTCTAAAGAACTGTCATAAATATTTTTAATTCACTGTTCAATTAATTAGAAATATCCTCCACCATTTCTTATTAAATCAACAACGAACCCCGAATATTCGATTTAATATTCGGATTTCCCATTATTCGAATTTTTTTTCAATATTTCTGGAGATAGTTTGATTTCTATTTCTTTTTTTCAATTCCTTCTATTAGATCACGCTCTCCCTATATATATCTTGTTCAAATTTTGAATCGTTCATAAAATAATTTTTATTCATCCACTCGAGTTCAAATACATTTTTTTGAACTTGTAGTGGATGACACTTGATTCTAATATAGTTTTTTCAAATATTAATTAATTCATTAAATTTAATTAATTAATTTTAGGTTTATATTAGATTTAAGTTGCATGTATCTACCAATAGATGGCCCCAGATAAACTTAAAAAAATAATGAAAATTATTTATAAAGGACTTTCTGAAATAGAGTGGAAAAAAAGTAGGAATTGATTTAAATTTTTTTTCTTATATTACTTGTTTTTTAGAAGTACATTCTAAATCCAAATTCTTTCGGAACTATGTTTATAACAAACTTGATAAAACGATTTCACTTTGTAGCTATATAAGGTGACAAACTTCCTCAAAATTACTTCCCTACAGAAGTTCTTGAGATAGCCATTAGGCGGGAAAACATCTACAAGACATCTCTGATGCATTTTTCTCTTCTGATTCGTCCAGCACTAATATACCTGTTCAGCGGGATAAATGGCGAGTCATATTGGGGTGGAATTCTCCACTGGAAATATATTCCCCCAAGTGGCGACACTAGATGTGGACTTCGCACTCCAATAGGACACTCGTAGGGACAGAAATCGGAAAATAAAATGGCGACGATAAAAAGAAATTCACAGTTACATATTGAACTCAGATACGTTTTATTTTGATGCGAAACGAAAACGAAAGTGGACGGGGGGAAGAAATTCGATTTTATTTGCCCTTTATTCGTTTTTTCTGGTGTGGGAATTTCATTCCTATGTATCGTTTTATTTATAAGATTTTTCCAGACTTATTGGAAAAGCTTCATTTTATTTTTATTCCTGTCGATCGTAAAACTGTTGTAAAAGATTTTTTTTAAACTTTTAAATGTGTGGCTCTTGCTTAATAACGATATGAAATTAAACTTTAGAATTAATTTTCATACCTAACCAGAGTTTGTGGTTCGAAGATCACATAGTTCAACTCCTTGACGAATGCCTCTTTTTACAGCTGTAAAAATGATTTTGGCACGAAGTCTAGAAAGTTATTTTTTGATCGCATCCAATGTTCTCAAAAACTGGATACTTTAATCTAACGCCTTTTCCCATTGAAACGGTACTCGTTGTCTAGGATGTAATACTGAGCATAATTGGCTAAACTACATCTATAATTGGAAACCTTTATTGGTTTCATGCCTTTATTAATTGCCTTTTTGGTGTTCATTGGACATGCTTTTTGTGTGTACATTTAGTGCAGCCATTATTAATGTAGGCATGACAGTTTGCATTAGTTTTTAGACTTTGAACTAAGCCCTTAAAATCTGGAAAGAGATTACATACCTCCCTTCCCCAAGGTCTTTCCAGGTCCTAGTTGCTTCGCACTTATAGGCAAGACGAAAGATAACCTTAACTTTTTGCAGTAATTCTACAGACCCATATTATTTCCTGAGAGATATGGAAATTCAGAATATCTATTCTGATTTATGAACTTAAAAATTACGAAATGATGATTGCATTATTTTTTAGTATTTAAAGTTCTATAAAAACATATTAGCACAAAAATGAATTGGGCCTATAAGTGAAAAAAATCAAACAAAAAAAATAGTTTTGCACAGAAGATTGTTTGAAATTAAAACTTCCAAACAATTTTGATAAATATTCTAGGTTACAGTGGAGGAAGGTTACAAGAAAAGAAAATTTCCATTTCCCATTTCAGAATCTTCGTCGTGTAAAAAAAAGATTTCTAGAAGTTAAATCTAAACAGATATAACAGAATCTACTTTAGATACCTTAGTTGAAAAATTGACTGAATCCTCCGATTAGCCTCGGCCTCCCACAACTACGTCCATTTTAGTATGGCGTGGGAAAAACTGAAAACTGTTGATGCATCCCAACTCAATATTGAGTTCTCACGTTTCTCTAGCAATTGCAACCAACGTACACCAGAAGTGGATTTGAACTTTTCACATTTTCTGGCATGAACCTGACTGTCAGAATACATTTCATTATTGAAAGCTAATAATAACAAAAAAGGAAATCGATTCCCAAGTACACAAAAAGCCAATCTACTCAGTGCCGATAGAAGGGCCGACAGAGTGTCGCTGTCAGCATTCTTTTAATTGTTGTGTCATCTGTAATGGCCAGTTTGCGAATCACTCTTCTAATGGCATTGGATCACCCTTCTTTTCTCTGGCTATTTTACTCGACAAAATTGATCTGAAATGTT
This sequence comes from Caerostris darwini, assembly GCA_021605075.1. Classification (NCBI taxonomy): domain Eukaryota; kingdom Metazoa; phylum Arthropoda; class Arachnida; order Araneae; family Araneidae; genus Caerostris; species Caerostris darwini. The sequence goes on along the minus strand of BPLQ01000392.1, from coordinate 804,415 downwards.
TAGGAATTGGGCGAGTAGTAAAAGGAAGAATAGGACGGAATTATCATAAAGGTCACGCCGACCTTGGTTTGGGTGCATTTTTCTTTCTTTTAAATCTGTATGTTATCACAGACAGGGGTTGAACTGTTCTTGGTTAGTGAATTCTTACGATGCGTATAAGACTAATCAAATAAAAGGCTTATCCTGAAAATGTGATGACTGGATTTATTATTTTTAAGTAAGATACATGGGGAAGTATTTTCAACATATATATATATGTTGAAACGCAATTTGTTTTTACTTTTCAATAATAAAATGCAATAGGACCTCACTTAACAAAGTTGAATAAATTTAATCTGTTATTTAGAGTTCAAAATTCTTTTTTTTTACTACTAAGAAGCGATTAATTCGTTCACAAGTTTAAAATTAAATCCATTCTAGCTTAATCTTTATTGAGAAGATAATATGACACATTAAGCTACAGACCGTCTTTTATTAACTATGTACTTGCTTTATAGTTGTGCTGATGGGAGATTTAAAAGATATAATATTCTTGTCATATTTCAGTTTATACTTTGATGATGTTTTTTTTTTTTTTATATTTGGGTATTATTTTTTCTTTCATTCCATTTGAACGACAAATTAAAAAAATAAATAACAAATAGTAATAGTTTTTTTTATTTTTTATTTTAACAGTAATAGTTTATTTTAAATTCTAATAAGCCTTTTTTATAAATATACTTAAGTAACATGGAACTAAGTGAAAACTAAAATAACTCGTTATTCGATCCATAAAGTTTACTGTAATGCACTTATCTGATAATCCTTTAAAAGGATATGCATACAAATGCAAATATAAAAAGGATAAATGGATGGAATAGCAATGGCAGCTTGAATTTTCTTTTAATGATTTGAATTTCACATTGATATGTTTTGTTCTTCATATATATATTTAAAATAAAAAAAAAAAAAAAAAAAGGAAAAATGATACCAAAGTCAAATAACACGTAAAAAAGTGAGATAATAGAAAACACATCCCCTTTCAGCTCAGGAAAACTAAAAAATTAGTGCTTTGTGTAACCACTATAACTAGTGATATGTGCGACAATGTGAGCTTCAACATTGAATAAAAGAGGCTTCAGGTTACGTTCTTGGGATATGCCAATCCATGGTGATTTTACAAGTTGCTAAATTTGATCTGACGTGGTAGGGTATGGTGACTTGGTGTATACTGAGTCAGTTCGTTTGTCAATCATCAAGTAGACTTGAAAGTAAGACAAGACCAGAGTTTAGTGCAAGGCCATTATGTATTAAGGGCTGCTAGAGTAAAATGAAATCCCATCTTAAATCTTAATGGCAGGCGAAAGACCAGTATGGTGATGAAAATTACAACTTTTGCATTGAATAAAAGAGGCTTCGTCTTAAGAATGTCTTATTAATTGGAGATCTTATTAATTAAGGATGTCTTATTAATTGGGGATCTTATTAATTAATGATGTCTTATTAATTGGAGATTACTCCATTTGACCAAGGTCAAATGGGGTAATCCCCGATTAATAAAACATAAAATTAAATTCGTTAGATTTTCCTTTCATTGTATTTCACAAAAATAATTTTGTATATGTGTATTTTAGCATAAAGCAGTGCTTTTAAATTTCTTTTATTTAACCACAAAATAATTCTAGTAGGTCAACAGGAATAGAATTTGTTTCATGGGAACCGATTAACCATTTCCCCTTTTATTTTTTATGGGATAAATTGGTTTGGCTTAATCCCAAGGATCTGGAGGTACCATTCTATGCGCAATTACTAACTTTAGAGACTGGAAAAGACTTCTATATTTACTAATATGTTTACTGAAATTTGTGGCCATTGATAGGTCAGTATTTAGGAAAATGGATGCAAATTATCTGGTCAGAATTGATTGAAATGGACAGTCTTACAACTTCCCTCGCAACGAATACACAAATGTAGGATTATTCTGAGACCAAAGTTGTCTTTAAATTATAAGACATCTACTGTCCAATTATAAACCTACTTGTCCTCTCAGAGAACGTTGCTCTATTTATCTCTTACCCAAAAGTGATGGTGTTGTGACCAACTCCAGGAAGCAGCGCTTCGGCTTGATGTTAACGAAGCTCCAACCAAAGGTCTTTGAGAATACAATCCAAGGTGGTACAATCGGATTCGAAAAGTTTGATTCAATATTCTGGTCTCTGAAGGTGCCTTGACTCGTGGTCCAGTGGTTAAGTGCGCAGCTAGCCTGCAGGATGTCTCAGAAACGAGGAAACGCGATGGCAACAGCGTGAGTGAAGCTTCTCTTACCTACAGTCTGGCTGCGTGTTGGGAATTTTACGGGTTTTCTCCTACGAGTCTTCATTTGGTACCACATGCTCCCGGTTCGAATCTGGCGTTGTCATGGATGTTTGATAGTGGTTCGGAATCCACTTTAAACTGCAGGTCCCGATCTATTTACCCCTCGTGTGTATAAGATGACCATAGAGTGACAAACCAAACCTACGAGTCTCCCTCTCATTGCCTATTGCACAAATGTGGGCCCACATATTTGGAACACGAGATCCATCGATGAGGGACAGTCGCAAATTGAAGTGGCATTCCATGCTGCAGTTTATTCCGGCAGTCGGCGTTAAATACTTTGATCGTTGCCGAACATTTCCAGTTTACAAATAGTGATTCCAGTGTCCGAAAATGATATTTTAAGACACTCCGAAGGTCTTTGTTGCAACGAATTGCTTTTTTAAGCGTTATGATTTTCGAACTCAATCTCCTTTTATTTATCGCTCTAAAGATCATGCGATTGCTTAATACCTAACTAACGCGCAAGCAATCAAATTAATTTGCAGTAAAGAAAACGTTAACGTTGCCGGAGATAGGGATTTTAAAAAAAGAATACTTTAAAAATCTTTTGTATGAGAGTTCTCCCATGGTTTTATACAAAGTTTACAAAACATATCATAAATACATTTAATGTATAAAAAAAGATTAGTTCCCATCGAAGTAAAGGTGTATTAGAGTCCAACTGAAATAGTAATTTCTCTGCGGGAAATGAATCCACGGTGCGAAGGCGAGCGATAATCTACTTCTAACTCGTTTCTACACTCTGGAGTGGAAAAGAGTTTGTTGGAGCGTAAAGAATTGAGAACGGACCCAATAATGGGCTCACTGACAACTCGCATTCGTGATAAGGAAGGGGGGAGGGGATGGGACGACAGGAGTCACAATGCTTCTGATACAACGTTATTAATAAAAGAGAATCGATAGAATATGAGTCACAAAAGTATTTGGAAACAGTACGTTTTGACGAGCAATTTTGAAATCTAGTTGAAACAAGACAAACAATTTCAATGATTCATTCTCTGATTTTTGAAATTGAAATAAAAATAAAACAAAATCGACTTCCGCATCGCAGCGATCTTGCAAAGTGGAATGCTTTTTCAAGTAAGCAACGCCTGAGAATAGCAATGATTCATCTGTATCAATATGTGATTTTCAAGTTAAGTAATGTTTATAAAAAAAGTTGTTCAAAAGAATATCACATTATAAAAGTAACACAATTTTATTCACACATTTTGAAAAAAAATTAAAAAATCGAAATATTTTGAAAAATATGAATATTGAAATATTTTCACACTATTTTTGAACTCGGTTTGAGAGAAGAAAAAGGAATCTTCTGGACCGATATATAGGTTACCCATAGAATTTAGAATTTAATATAAGAACAAAACATCTAACAAAAATCTTAGAAAATAGAAAAAATAAAGAATTCCAAGCGATTTTCTTTTCACTAAAAATCTTATTTTCACTTTGAATTTTCACTTGTCTTTGCTTTCACCAGAATGATCTTGTAGAACAATTGTGCATTATTTAATTATGTGATTATGAGCTTGCATTTGAACTGATTCGTACATTCAATGCTATCATATTGTTTTTTTATGTTCATTCATTAAAATTTTAAGAAGTATTACCACATGTTTTGCATTTATAGGATTCGATTGTTATTTTCATTTCATTTACTACTCATGTTTATATTTTAGTTTAATTAAAAACAAGTAATATAAAAAAAATTTTTAAGTCAATTCCTGCTTTTTAAGTTGAAATTTTCCTCTTACATCTGGCGACCTCTATTGGTAGATACATGCAACTTAAATCTATAAAAAACTAAAATTAATGAATTAAATTCAATTAATGAATGAATATTTTAAAAAATTGTATTAACTTCAAGTGTCATCCACTACAAGTTTAAAAAAAAATGTATTTGAACATGAGTGGATGAGTAAAAAGTATTTTATGAACGATTGAAAATTTGAACAAGATATATATAGGGAGAGTGTGAATTAATAGTAGGAATAGAAAAAACGCACAATAAAAAGTTTTTTATTGGTTTCTAAGGCAATGACAACATTTAGAAATAAAAAACTTTTTTCATTGCAGATGCAGTTTTTTTGGTTCAAATTTATAATACAGTGTCATTTTCAAAGGAAAAAACAACAATATGTAGTTTAAACAGATCTTAAGATATCAAGAATCGTGCTTAATATGCTTTCAAAAATGTCTGTTATTGAATGTCACAAGGAGCTGCATTCTATTTAATTCCTGAAAAAAAACAATTCCTGCTTGTCAAAACAGAACTGCAAAGTATGTTTACATTATTGAAACCAATCATTTCACGCTCCAACGCATAAACGCGCCGTTGCTATGAGCTGATGGTATTTACTTAAACTGATAAAAAAAAACCTTTTAATATGAAAGGAGATATTCTCGATGTCTGAGGCATAAAGGGATCTGAACTATACATTCACTATAAAACGAAATTAAAAATAAAACACAAAAATTATTTCTGTTAAGTTTTAGCACATCATAAACGTATAAATAAATATGCTTTCAAATAATTATAGGATGATGTCATATGTACCTGTTTAAAAATCAATGATGGAGCATAACAGAGGCACACTTAAACATAGGCAACGATTTTTAAACTAATAACCACGTTGCTTAAATACTCTCAGAGATTCATATTCTTGTAGATAATGATTGTATTCAACAATACAGATTAATACATCTCACTTTTTGGAACGGAAAAATATTTACATTTTAATCACTTTTACTAAAAATGCTCGAAAATTCAATTCAAATTCGCTCGTTGTTTAGCTGATAGTCTTCATAGTTGGACCAGTTGTCGCTTGGAAAGGGCAGGCGAATGATAGCACATGGTTTAACAGGTGAGAAAGGAAATTTTGAAGGGATTTTTTTTATGTAATTCTTATTACTCCGGATTGTGTTCAAATATTTAAGTTTTGTTACTCTCTATTTTATAATATCCTTCTGGAAATTAAATTATATTTTAAATATGGTGTCTGACTAGAACCTCAAATAATCAATCTATTCGTCCGTTTCCACTTTTGAACAGATGTTTGTCTTTCCAAGGTTAGAACAATAACTGTATTTCCTTTGCTTACATGCTTGTTACCATTCAGCCATCTTAAAAAACGGAATTTCTAAAGAACTCATTCTATTGAATTATACAATAATTACCAACGAATTAATAAGACAAGCAAATGAAAATTGTGATAACTACACTAAAATGAATAGAAATTGGTCTCAATTTCTACTTTCAGGCTTCATTCAGATGCTTTTATGAGGCCGGGCCAGTTATGTGTGTTTACTACCTGGGCGTCCATCCCCGCGTAGTACGGAAAGCGTCTCATTTTCCGTGTTTATCTTCGCTAAGTGTCTTTCGGATGATCACCTAAATGGAAAATCTCTGTCGCTGCGCTTATCTCGGGGCGGGTAAACAATATCGAGTTATAAAAGGCGCCATAAAACGCATCAGCGCGTTATTGGGGAGGCTGGTTTTTTCCTGGCAGCGGTTTATGAGAGCGCTTTTTATGCGTTTTGATAAGTCGCCGCTGAAAGGCTAGAGAGCGCGCTCATCTGCGATGGAAGCAATATCGGAGCTTTGCAAGGTTAACGTAAAAACGAGTGGTTAGGGGGAGGATTAGGACATCGAATAAACGCAAGGGTGGTGGGCTGGAGTACATTCACTCATGTCAGCCTTTGATTTGATGCGCCACACATGTAGCAAATGCAGCCTTACTTAGGATGCAGACTCAAAAAGGCATGCTGCTTTCGATGAGTTTCCAGTTCGGAAAAAACACTTTACTTTTGATGTGAAAATATCTGTAACATCGGTTCGTGTCATACAGTAGTGATATAATAGAGCTTTTACAATGGGTTGATAATGAACTAAAATAAAACAATTTCATTCGATCAGCGGATGAAGTGAGATAAATAGTTATAATTCGCAGCAGTTTAACCTAAAAATTAACTTTAACTTAAAGCTTGAAAGATATATCAGAATAAATGACAGACGTCATGAAACATTGATTCTGATGGAAGACCTCATAATTTTGAACTTCAACATAACTTGCAGTTGCATTCGCCAATTATTCCCTTTTAAATATTCACTTGCTACCATTATCATGGGATAGAGGGAGTAATTATTCCTGTAATTCTGCAATTGAAAGATTAATATTACCATTTATTATTTCACCCTCACATTTTTAAACTGGCTACGTAGGGATGGTGAGTTATAGGATAAAAGTTTAAAAAAAATTCTGCTCAACCAACATTTGTAATATTCAGATGAAATTCACTATGGATCATTAGTTACAATATGCACAAGTCGCAAAATATGTCAAAAATCCAATTTTACACAAATCGTGTCAACAATTTTAGCATGACAACTCACATCAATATATTTTGAGTGACATAAATTTCTCTCGAGTATGTAATCGATCTGAGAATGCAAACACGAACGTAAATCTACGTGTGTGCTTGTAACACATTTCATTATATTTCGAAACAGAAAAACTTTCAGGGAGGAAACTTTGCCGGCGGCGACTGATGTCATTCCTGATCGGCTGTTTGCAGCACTTCGAAAACTTATCGAACTCGTGAGCGAAATTACCAAACAGAGATTTTACCAATATTCTCGGAGGATTTAATATCAGCGATGGAGTTAACGATTCCAGATGCAGTGTCATAAAAAGTGATGAAATGACAGCTTCTTGAATTGATATTCGTTTGAACCCATTTCCACGAGTGTTTCTTTCTAACCCTATATTTGCTTTTTTCTTCTTGATACAGTACCATAGAACATGCTAGACTCGTATTTTTAAAAGGTAAATTAATTTGTGTCTGTGCTGTTGATTCCAAAACCTTTGGCAAAAGTCTCTTTTGTTTTATTGTAATCTTCTTTCTCAAAATCATCCTCTTTCTTCTTATTGGTTTATTTCTCTTTCATTCATTGCAATATACTTTAAAATATTAGCAAAGAAAGATAAGAAACGGGATAAATAACCTCACATGGGACAAGTGATTGCTTTTCTAGGTAACTTTTGAAGAGCCCATAGTTTTACATAGAGTATTGTCTTTTGAGCAGCAGAAGAAAACCATGCATATGAACCATTTTTCTCATTTTGCTAATTATTTTATATAATTTCACGGTTGTATACTTCAAAATTCAAGGAATAATAAGTTATAGATAAAGATTATAAGGTACAAAAAATTATTAAAACCGATTTTATTGCTGTTGATGTCTTTTTTCTCTCTACTGAACCATTCACATCTTGGGCCCAAAGAGAGTGTTCGCAGGTAGGAAGACACGTGACCTCAAGTTCCAAACATCTAGTGCCCTCCATTGAAGTCACTGCTTCAAGAAGCAAGTAGGCTCCCTCTTCACAATGACAACAATAGGTGTATGCATTTCACACAGGGGTGCCCAAGTTTTTCTCCCATACAACACGCAAATGGGGGCCCCCATGAAAATCTTCCCTGAAGACAGTGATCTCTCTTCATCATCTGGGTAGGCATTTGAAGAATAAGTTGTCATCATTCATCATTTGTTTCATTCAAGTACTTGTGTTCCTAAATTTGGTGTTTTCAATATGCTCTATCTAATGGTATGATATATCTATTTCAATAATAAGAGTTTTAAATTATCTTACATAATTTTTGATTTAATGTTTTAAAATCTGACTGCACGCTCCAAATATCTTTCTCGGTATCTCTATTCCATCCGCAATTGTTAATAAATACTTTTTCCCTCATGTATTCTTTTGCCAATTTTGAATCGAACCAAAAGTAGTTAAAATAGCCATTACTTTTGAAAAAAAATCCCATTAAATGGGGTTTTGTTTAAAGTATATATAAAAGTATATTAAAGTATATATTCTTTACTGAAATCAACTTACTTATAAAACTAAAATTATAGTTCGTTTAACATTTGTTACCCGATCGTAATTCAGTTAAGCCTTAAATCATAACAGTACATAAACATTTTTTTTTTGAAACCCGAAATAATTATCTGGGAAGCTTTTTCTGATTGCAAGAGATCTATCCGAAAATTCTCGTATAGCATCATTAGTTGAAAGGATTACTTTCATAAAAAGATTTATTATTATATATATGGATTAGATGGTTTCTCCTAACATTTATTTTCTCCTGTAAGGAACTGACCGTTTAGAGATCAAATTTATGATGGTATTAATAGAAATTCAGTCCTTTCTTACTAAGCAGTAAACATTGTAACTTGCTCAATTTCTTGTATCAAATTATTAAACCAGAACACCATTTTATAAATATAACAAAAACTTTTGAAAATAATAATTTTCAATTGTAACTGTGAAACAAATTTGAATTTTTTTCTAATTAATCAATGACTTCAAAAAATTATTAAGGTGTTTATAAAGAATAAACGAGGGCGGGTGAATGAGTACTTATAAAACAATAGAAAAGCACACTGTTGCGTGGGTCCATTTTCAATTCCTTCTATTAGCTCACACTCTCCCTATATATATCTTGTTCAAATTTCCAATCGTTCATAAACTACTTTTTATTCATCCACCCCAGTACAAATGCATTTTTTTAACTTGTAGGGGAGGATACTGGATGTTAATACAGTTTTTCAAACATTAATTCATTCATTAATTTAAATTAATTAATTAAAGAACTGGACTGCTTGAAACTCACTGCAAAGGTTCCTTGCAATAATGAAGCATTACAAGAGATGGATAGAATGAGAAATTATAGACCACCATCAGCTTCATAAATTAGAAACGAAAAAAAAAAATAAATAAATAGAAAGCGAACAAATAATAACAAACAAAAATAATAGTCCAATAACAATGTATAGAAAAGAAAATGAAAAATTTCAAGGGAATTCGCTTTCTATTTTGAAAACTTAATATTGTGATTCTGTCATATGTATAGACATATTTATATTAATTGTAATTATTTAGTGAAAAGTAACTAAAATAAAATTTTTCTTTGTTGACCTAAGTAGGAATTGACTTAAATATATTATTTTTATATTACTTGTTTATTTTCAACACCGTTCGCCTTTCATCTCGGCATGCTTTGCCCAGCGTTTCTGCATCTCCTCCAAGCCATCCAAAGAACAGGAATTTCGGAAGGCCCTCAAAATAGGCATTGGCTTCTTGTCTTCTCCAAGCAAAATCACTTTTCCAATTTTACGAAGAGAGAAGATTACAGAGGAGGAGGGAGGCAGGCGGGCAAATGTGGTGAATATAGTGGTTGCGGCAACAATTCGAACTTAAATTCGACCCTTTTAAATCGATAGCACGATTGTGTTTGCTTTCCACTGAGAGCGGTACCCTCATTGTCAATATTTTGCTTGAATTGTTCGTAAAAATAGAACTACCCCAACAAATAGGGAAAAAACCACCCCATAAAATTTGGACACCAGTCTATTCGGAGGTAGTACTCATTAGAAATAAACTTGCTTTGGTACTAAGAGTTCCATCTCTGCGATTTTATAGGTACTAATTGACCCGCCATTGTACTGGGTGTATTTAAAACGCTCTCTAAAAAAACAGCCAATTCTGCACACTTTTGAGCCCTCCAAAGAAACGAATCCACGAAGTTCTTCCAACTTTTTACAACTTATCATCACTTGACACCTGACCCTTCAATCAGAAACAGAGTCGCACACTCCCCTCCTCGAACTGAAGACATCCATTTGTGGGTCTGAATATGTAAAGAAGCACTCAACGTACTGGTATGGATATGTATTCATGTACAAATAAGCGTGATGTTATAAATATATTCCTCTATATTTATTTCGGCAAGCACATTTGCATTTATATATATGCATATGTGTATTTATATTAAGGTAGACGTGTATGAAATTTATGTGTTTGTGTGCATTTGCTGTGTATATAAATATATATGTATGTATATTCGAATATAATATCTGTATGCGAATATGCATTTATGTAGGCGAGTGTATATTCTTATGTGTTTGTATGTCTAAGTAATACATCTACATATGCAAGTATGTGATGTATGCGTTTATGCAATGTATGTATGGCGGTTATGTATGTACTCTACTATGTATGTCCGTATATAAGTGCAAGTTAGTATGTATGTGTGTTTATGTTTATGTAGAGTCTCATTAGCATATTAAAAATTCGTAGATGTATGTATATGTAAAATAATAACCGGATGTGTACATACATCAGTATATATATGTGTGTGTGTGTATGTATGTGTGTGTGCGTGCTTGTAATGTATATCTATCTATCTATATATATATATATAGATGTGCGTATATAAGTCTCTTTGAATGTTAGCAGGCAGCAGAGTAAGTATTTTCCAGTCTACTGATTTATCCTTTTCAGGTTAATCTCCAACAGGGGAACTCTGTTCTCTAGAGGTCTCTTATTTCCGAAGACGAGCTCACTCCATTAATTGGGTTGAAAATTTCAGACGCATCTGTCCTGTAGTGGTCTGCGTTAGCATCATGACGCAGACCACAACAGGACATGGAACGAAAATGAAGAGCAGTAGGAATATTCCACATGTTTTGTTCAAATTCAAACCGTTTTTCGTTTGTTTATGTTAATGCGAAATTTCTGCAAATTAATTACAATTATTATTAAAAATTAAAATTAGTTATTTACTGACACTAAATTAATAATAAAATATCGCTTTTAAAATGACCCTCACAGCCTTTTTTTTTCTGAGCCTCCCCATAATTCGTTAAACTCGGAAAATATCTTCAGGGTATTTTTTAAGCAACTATGTGATGAAAGAAATTTTTTTTTTATTTAAAACTCCCCAAATATATTTTAACTAGTTACTCATTATATGTTATTTACAAATTTAGTTTACAAAATAATGATCTATTACATTTAAAATCTATTGTAAATAAAATAAAACTATTTTGTAAGAACTTACCAAAATTTCAAAGCACTTTTAAGTAAGCAAGTGCTCTGTAATTGTGGACATATTTCCTTAATTTACAATTAAATCAATTCATGTAAACCAATTTTAAAGTGGGAGTTAAATTATTTTAAAAAATTAATTTCATTGCAAATGTTTGATACATTTTAATAATAAATATGCATCTTAATAATTGAATAAATGCATATTTAGTATAAATACAGAGCCTTTCTGATTTTTTATAAAGAGAAAAACACTTTAATCTAATCTTCCAATAATTTAATTATTTATTTAAAATCAGCATAATAAAGACCGTAAAGTCAAAACAAAGAGATATATTTTTTGATTTTTTGCAAGACAATAATTACAGATAATTAAAAGCCAATTACAGTAAAAGCCAATAACTACAGATAATTTTCATAAAAAAAAAAAAAAAAAAAATGCAGTCACAAATTGCCGAAGGTTGATTTCCCAAGTAAAATATTGCCACAACATATTACATAATCCAAGCAAAATATCAATTAAGAATACAAATTTCAACGAAAATGGTTGAAAAAAATGCAGTCATTTATCAAGATGGCTTTCATAATTACGTATCATGGTTGCCTTAACTTGAAACCTCCTAATGGAGCCATTAATTTCAATCATTCCCTCTCGTAACTTCGACAATTTGCTTCTTTTTTCCCAAGCGGAAAAAAGTCACAACGAACAAATAAATGCAAAGGGAATCTTTTAATAAATGTATAATGGCTGCCGCTTAAGCAGCTATGAATTGAGTCTTTACTTGAAGGTTTCTAAAAATAAATAAATCAAATAAACATTCGATTCAATGAGTCATTTGACACATTCAACAGATGAATGTATTTAAAGATGCTAAAAGGACAATTTATTAAATCATTTGGGAATATACAAAACTGTTTATCTGAATTAATTATAAACACACTTCGAAATTTTAAAATAGACCGCGAAACATTCACCTTTCTGAAATTATACAATGCTCTTCTTTTTCACTGCAAAACGAGAGCTATTTTAAGTAATGCTGTAAAAAAATCCTTTCAAATTTATAGTAAAGTACAAATAGTGTTTTAAAAAAATGCGCTCGTCACATTTAAGGTCTCTAATTATTGATGTAATCCGCCTTCCTTATAAGGAAACTGAATCTGTAAGTTGTGAGGGATTTTAATTCTTTTATTTGTTATTATTGTTTTGTATATAGTTTGATTAGATTTCTATCCCCAATGCTTTCCTACACCTAAGCACATTCTAGAGTGCCCAGCACTCACTCCCCATGTTTTGCAATTAGGTATGGTGCCAATCGAGGCCAAAAGGAGAAAAGTCCTGTATAGTGAAACGGAGCCATTACTAGCGGCCGCTATCGTGAAGACTTTTGACTTGATCTAACTTTGATAGTGATATTTTAAATCCATGGACACTATAACAACAACAACATATTTTTATCGAGCACATGTTAATTTACTTGCAGCAAATAGTGCTGTGGCTTCTGTTATGCAACGTGTTTGGTCGTTTTTCTAGTCGGTTTTTAAATAGGGTCGTGTTTCTAGTGCATTCCTTGTCCCTTGTCAATTTTGTATTGATATGTGGGTATTCTGTGCATTTGTATTCGCCTTTTTGATATATGTGGCCGTTTAATGATTTTCAGTTTCAATGCTGCAACTTATGCCGACTTGAGATCTTGATCGACTTCTTTCTTTTCTTTCTTTCAGAAGAGGTCTGAATGTGAGGCACCTCAGGGGTTCCGTATTGCGAGATTTAGGATGTTTTTGTTATGCAATTTGATTGTGTTTCTATAAAGCACAAGTTGTTTTCGTGTAGCGAATTCTGCTTTCCTTTTGTTGCGCGAAATGGTTGCGTTTCCAGTTTATTCCTTGTCAGTTCTCCAACAGTTATTGTATATTATTTATATATATAGTCATATACTTTGCTTTATTCTATAGCAAGTTTCTTTTTTTGTTATTTTTTGTATTTTATTTAGATCTTATTGAGTGGCACTTCGATGCCTTGTATTAATATAAAGAGAAATGATTCATTCCACATCAATTTTTTTTCCTGATTCTAGTCGCGAGTCAATTATTCGAATTTCTAATTTTTTTAATATTTTTTTTCAACTACTTATTAAGTATTTTTGAAAGTATAAATTAAAATAATGATAATTACAATTTGTGGACTTTCAATAAGAATTCTCTACACTTTGTACATATCATATTAAGATTGCATAGTTAACAACACTGGAATAAAAAAATTATTTATTGTATAGTTAACAACACCGGAATAAAAAAAAATATTCATTGCATAGTTAACAACACTGGAATAAAAAAATTATTCATTGTAGAGTTAATTTTAATATTAACACTTGAATCGGAAACCTTTTGAAAAAAAAAATTCTTTATTGAATAGGATTGGATCCAAACTACTAAGGGGAAGTTCACTCCTGCGGTCGTATTTATGAAAGGGACTTCAGTATCCACCAACGCAGTTAACTCAAATGTCAACAACCCTCCATTACTTGACACACATATTTTATTCATTACAACAAATCGCAGTGCTCGGCATGATTGGAAGATCAATAGCGAGGTTGTCTCAATTCCGACGCAAGCAATTAGCTCTCATTTTCCGTATTTACCAATCAAAGGCCTTGCTCTAATGCGATCCATTCTCTCCGCACGTGAATCCGAACACAGATCAGGAATTCAAATAAGTTTCCTGGAATAATGGCGCCGAAGCCGCCCGCGAAATTAAACGGCCTGATTCCACTCAGAGGATGGGCCAAATGGACGTTTAAGTAGAGATAATGTTTGAGTGGTCGGATGGATTTCGATTGTCAGTTATGAATAAGTCATTCGTTAGTTATGCATGTCGCTATTCGCTCTTTACAATTCGTTTCAATAAGGACATTGGCTCGAAAAAAATTGCATTTAAATAAATTGATGGGGAACACTGGATCTCCAGCTTATAATCTGCGTGCTACTGCGCCCAAAAAGTAAGACCAATTATTTTTTTTTTTTCAAAAAATTTATTTAGTCTACCAAATTTATTTCATCGCCTTCAAAGTAATCCCCTCCGGACACAATGCACTAACGCCAACTTTTCCCCCCGATCTTCAAAGCATGCTAAAAAGTCATCGGCAGGGATGACCTTCACAGCGCGTTGAATCTCTACAATCGACTCAAAACGGTGCCCCAGGAGTGGTCTTTTGAGTTTAGGGAATAGCCACAAGTCCCATGGTGTGAATACGTTGGTTGTGGAACGATATGGGTTTCATTTTAGGCTAAAAAGTCACAAAGAATCAATGCAGTGTAAGCTGGTGTATTCAGCATTTTCCGTACCAATCGAGATTTGACGCGTTTGAGGCTCAAAATGGAATTAACCGATCCTTTTGAAATTCCAACATCATCAGCAAGGTCTCTAATTGTAAATTGACGGTTTGCAAGCACCAAATCTTTCATTTTTTGGACACGAGCTTCGTCGGGTGAGGTGGAGGGTTGACCAAAGAACTCTTCGTCTTCAATGCGTTCTCTGCCTTCTTTGAACTGTGTATACCCCTTCTAAACATTTCTTTCCGATATAGGAATGCTGACAGAAAGCCTTCTGCAACATTCTATACACTGCAGTGACAAAAGTCATGGGATACCTCTTAATATCGTGTCGGCCCTCCTTTCGCCCGGCGAAGTGCAGCAACTCGACGTGGCATGGACTCAACAAGTCGTTGGAAGTCTTCTGCAGGAATATTGAGCCATGCTGTCTCGATAGACGTCCATAATTGTGAAAGCGTTGATGGTGCAGGATTTTGGGCACGAACAAACCTCTCGATGATGTCCCATAAATGCTCGATGGGATTCATGTCGAGCGATCTAGGTGGCCAGATCATTCGTTGGAATTGTCCAGAATGTTCTTCAAAACAATCGCGAACAGTTGTGGCCCGGTGACATGGCGCATTGTCATCCATAAAAATCCCATCGTTGTTTGGGTACATGAAGTCCATGAATGGCTGCAAGTGATCTCCAAGTAGCTGAACATAAGCATTTCCAGTCAATGTTCGGTCCAGTCGCACCAGAGGACCAAGTCCATGCCATGAAAAACAGCCCACACCATTACGGAGCCACCACCAGCTTGAACAGTGCCTTGCTGACAGTTTGGGTCCATGGCTTCGTGGGGTCTGCGCCACACTCGAACCCTACCATCAGCTCTTACCAACTGAAATCGTGACTCATCGGACCAGGCCACGGTTTTCCATTCATCTAGGGACCAACCGATATGCTCACGTGCCCACGAGAGTCGCTGCAAGCGATGTCGTTCTGTCAGTAAAGGCACTCGAGTCGGTCTTCTGCTGGAATAGCCCAAGAAAGCCAAATTTCTCCGCACAGTTCTAACAGACAAGTCCCTTGTAGGTCCCACATTGATTTCTGCGGTTATTTGACGCAGTGTTGCTTGTCTGTTAGAATTTACGACTCTTTGCAGACGTCGCCGGTCTCGGTCGTTAAGTGCAGGCGGTCGACCACTGCGCTGTCCATGGTGGGATGTTATGCCTGAAATTTCATACTCTCGGCACACTCTTGACACAGTGGATCTGGGAATGTTGAATTCCCTAACGATTTCCGAAATGGCATGACCCATGCGTCTAGCTCCAACTAACATTCCGCGTTCAAAGTATGTTAATTCCCGTCGTGCGGTCATCATCACGTCAAAACCTCTTCACATGAATAACTTGAACAGAAATGAAAGCTCTGCGAAAGCACTGCGCATTTATACCTGTTCTACGCGATACTACTGCCATATGAAAATTTGCATATTGCTATCCCATGACTTTTGTCACTTCAGTGTACGTTTCCTCAAACACAATGAATGCAAGTTTTTTGCTCAATGAATTCAGACATTTAAAAAATCGCCGGAATCAGTTTTAGCGTCCCACAAAAGCAAGCGTAACTGAAACACTAATAAGTATTTTGACGTCAAATTTTACACAGATGTCAAGGATAGTGCCAGTAACCTAAAAAAGAAAAAAAAATGATATTCAGTAACCCCCGGAATTTTAAATTGAAAATTGGTCTTACATTTTGAACACCGTAGTATGCCAAAAAAAAAAAACAACCATAAAATGGAGGTTACAGATTATAGGCCGTTGCGTACAATCCGTGGAATTTTTTTCTCCCAGACGTTCGATAAAATCGATTCTATAAAATTAGCCTTAAAAATGTTTTTTTTTCAACAAAAATTGAAAGAATTTTGTGGAAGATAAAAATAAACAGTCCTCTAGACATAAAGAATTAAACAAAATAATTGGGCGCGATGGAGAGGTGCTACAGCATTTTTTCGAAAATTGACAAAATAGGACAGCCCTGCATCGATGTGTGCTAGGTGTAGAAAAAGGCTTGGAATGAAGTTATAAATAAGAACTAAAAACACTTTACAAAAGACAAAATTAACGTTGAACTGTGATCATGATTTTCATTTCTCTAGCAAATAGAAAAATTACAAATTGTGGGGGAAAAAATTATCTCTTATTTTCATCAAAGTTCTGAAGTGCATATCTGCTTTCCGTTTTCCATCATCTTAAATTTATAATAATTTTTTTGTAAATAATTGAAGAGTAAAAAAAATCTCTTTAAAGCTGGAAATAGTTTCTCAGGGCATGGCTATAAAAGTAGAACTTGCTTGATATAGAGTACTACAAAGAATGGTGCGAAACTCCGGGGAATTATACGCAGTTGTGATTATATGAGGACAAAAAATGACATCCGAGGATTATACGCCATTGCAGATTTTACGAGAACGTTTATTTTTTTGGTTCGAAAATAACATCTGAGGATTAAATTAGATTTTTTTACTTTTTCCGGCCGAAAATTACACGCAAAAATTATATGTAGCTCCAGATTATACGAGATTTTTTCAAATTTTTCTCGCCACGTCTGAGGATTATACAAGACCTTTTATTTTTTGGCGGCGCAAATGGCCCAGGTTACACGACTTTGAAAGACTCAAAAAATGTGTTATTATTAAAAAAATATAATATTATAATTTTAAAAAGTTAATATATTATGAATGGTTTGTTTTAGTAACTTTAGTAACACATTTTAAAAAGTTAACATTAAAATATAATTTTTTAATGTTTATATTTACTTATTCATTTGATAAATTATTATTAAGGTAGTATTACTTGTTTATTATTACTATATTAAGTAGGTTTTATTAGAACAAGATGTGTATAATATTATAATACAACGAAAAGCGTATGGATACTGAATTTAATAAATAAAATATAGTAGAAGTTCTTAGTAGTTAAGGATCAATTAGCAAGGGACCCAAAACGAAGAAAGTCATTTCAGTTGCATTGTACACTATTTTAAATTCTGAAAACTCTCGGCAAATTTGTCATAAAATAATCAATAATTTCTTAATGTGTGTATTAATAAACGTCTGCAACGTTATTCAATGGTGGGTATAACTTTAAATTCAACAACTCATTTTCTGAATAATATTATAATCTTTCTTATTGGCTTAGTAGCGTTGCCTCAAAAAAGTTGCTCAACTATCAGCAACTTCATAAAAATTTGATTGATTGTCCAAAACTAACCATTTAGGCTTACATTTGAGACTCGTAGCTTAGGAAAATTAATGATTAATGATATTGACTAATGACAAAAGTTCATTTATCTTCCATTCATCATTACAATAATATGTTTAAACAAATATTGATATATCTTAATAAACGTAATAAAAGAAGAATCTAAGTATAATGCAATGTACCGTTCCTTTCTGAAAATTTTTCTGACCTCGATTTTCTTTTCTTCTTCTCCATAACCGTGACGAATTTCTCCACCAGATATCACTCCATTCAAAAATATTCTTCCGGAAGCAGTCTTTCGACTGGAAACGCTCTGTAAAGGGAGACAAAGAGCCGAGAACATCAGTGATCCACCTCAGTGAAATATAGACCATGCGAGTGGACCCTGGACAACTCATTTTCGGACCATGTAAGGTTGGGACTCATTCCATGAATCCTCATTTTCCCTGACATTCATGATCACGTTCTTTGTGATCCCCCCTTCCCCAGGTGGCCCCTCTCTTTCGAAACCTTTCCTCTTGGGAATAAATAATCTTTCGTTGATGATTTAGGCGTGCGGTAATGATAATGGGCCAGTGGTGAAGACTCGTATTATTTTTGCACTATTATAAGAAGCCGTCTGAGATGCTATACTGAGAGGAAAAACTATCTGCAAGCGACGGAATCATGTAATTGCAATTCATGCATTAATAGCAATGCAAAATGGAATATTGCTTGGAAAAGCTGTTTCTTCAAGTGGACATCATGTTATTTAGTTTAATGTTGGCATGGTTTCCGCTATGCTTTGGAAGCAGAAACTCATATAAGCACGTGCCAAAGATTGTTCGTGGAGTACTTATGTCTTGCCAAGTCTGAGGATTGTCACATGCTGAAATTGATGATGGGGGAAGGATGGCGTGCCAAATCAGTGTCAATTTTTTTTCCAATGGCTAGGTGATACAAAAATGGGAAAAATTTAAAATGAAGAAAATGCACACAAAACAATTCAACAAAGTTGACCGAAGTAATTGGCTTAAGAATTCTGTATCTTGCCATTATCTCGCCGTTTCGGATTCGCCATGAACTGACAAGCAACGATGGAAATGAGCTTGGTTTATTAGTTCTGTCAAATCACAACAAATGCAGTTTGGTTAGTTGAAATTCCCAATGCGATGTAGATGTTCATTAGATCAGTTCTTTTTAATTGAGACAAGCCACCAGCATTTCATTGCAATACATGCAGGCCAACTGGAAGACGGTTAATCTGCGTAAATAGTTTTCTGCAGTCATGATCATTGTGCAAATCAACAATACACGAGCAATGAACGGAATTCCCTCCCAGAGAAGATAAATATTAATGTGTTCTGAATAACTTGATTAAATAAGTGTGCTTCTTTTATTTCGTGAAGTTCATATAGAAGAGAAAGCGAAACTGTTTTTCATTTGTAATTATATAGAGCTGTTCAGAAAATTAGTTATAAAAATTGTGCACAGTATGTAAAACATAAATAATTTTTCAATTTGCATTCCATCTTTTTAAATACTGGACATCATTTCCCATAAAGCGTATGAAAAATAATTTCTGATCGAGAAAGAAATCACACCTTTTAGGATAACTTTTTCCTTCTTCCAAATAGCCAGCAGCAGACTTAGAAATATCATTGGTAGACTTAAAAAAAAAACTGATAAAACTCAACACACTAAAAATTGTTGGCAAAAATCTTCAAACATTCATTGCTTATGTTAAACTACAAAGTAAAAGCCTCGTGTGGTTTATGTTTGTCCCAAACTGTCAAGCCTGATGCGCGCTCTTTTATATTACAACCCTATGGATCAAGCATATCATTTCAAAATATACCATCAAACGGATCATTTCATTTAGTTAGCTATGTTTCGCATGCCCCGCGGCATTGTTTACACTCAATTTTGTACGATGTGCACATTAGAAATCCACTCACAATTTTCAATATATAATAAATGCACATTATCGGTCATTATAGAACAAAGCAACTTTAGTACCTAACGCTAAGTGATAACTTACTAAATTCAACTACTAATATTAACTTACTAAATCCAATTACAAACATTAACTATATAATTCAATTACTAGATTTAACTGCTAATACCATTGGTCTTCAATTGATGCTTCCGAAAGTTTACATTGATGGGGAAATAAATATTTCTTTCTCTATTATCTATTATTAACGATTAATTCCAATCCATTATATTTACTTACATCTTATCCTTCAATAGTTTCAAGCTTTTCTTTATGTACCGAGTTCAATCCAAACGCCGGGTTTGTTGTATGCCATCACGCAGTTTCAAACACTTCAGGCAACTTCAATAATTTTTTTCAAAATCTGTAATTAATTATTCATTTTTTGTTGCATTTTAATCAATTTTCTTTTAATCCGAGCTGTTTTCACGTTTAAAAAAATTGCTGACAAAGCAAGAAATAAATCAAATGGGAATCAGATGGGAATGATTTGAAATCGGAATGTTACATGTGGCAGTGTTTATAGATGGAAATGAAAAGAATTTATAAATGCACTTAAGCGACGGGAAAACAAAAAATGCTGTTTACTTCCAGCTCTAACTGATAAATAAATTTAATTTATGCGAATTTATGTAATGTTTGTTCAGAAAATTATCTTAATAAAAAGAAAATAAGCAATAGCATTGCATCTTGAATCCAAAACATGTATTGTGTACCTCTTAAGGAATAGGCAATCCTTCATAAACAACTTTTTAATATTCACATTAAAATTGTATATCTTACTTATATCCGTGCTAGTAATGAAAGAAGGAACTTATCTCTTTGATATAAAATTTACCAATTTATCTTAAAAAATTGAATAGGTTTTGTTTTCTGAATCCTGGAAGCGCCGAGTTATATGTGCTGGCAAATTAATATCTGTCTAAGGAATATTTTTATTCCCATGAAAGTTTTTGTGTAGTTTGAAGATATCTTCTGATATTTTAAATAACAATTAAGTTTCAGATTATATGTTTTTCGTTAACTTGTAAAAACTTCCTGCAATTTTTGTATCGGTGTATACGCTTCATAGTAAAATTGGATTTTGATGAAGTCACTTAATCAAAAAATAGTTTATTATTGATTTCAACGCATTCTATCTCATAACAAAACCTGCATACACGTTTGAAATAAATTTAAACCATCATCATCGAACTTTTTAAAAATGAAAACAATTTTTTTACTTTTCTAATGTGTTATTTTACTAGATGTTCAGGTTAGAGTTCAATTATAATGACTTTGAAAACAAGACGATAAAAATGCAACAGTTTATTAAGCGGACGTAGAAAATTTAGGAACATGTGTTCTCCTATTTCATCCACAACAGATGTTATTTTCTCATTGTTCAGAAAATGCTTTTATTGAATGAAATCTGTTAAAAATTACATCTCCTCGCCCAAATTCACTTTAACTAGTCATTTTAATTATGATTTTTATAGATAAAGGGCAGTTTTTTCGCGAACAGTTAAAGTCGTGCCTTTTTATTTCAGAATTTTCTAAGCTGGAAACAATGTGGATGCACTTTTTAAAAATTCTGTCGTTTCCCCAGACTTTCAATTTTAGAGGCTTTTAAGCTGTCATCTTCCGCCTCTCAAGTCCTTTTCAAGTTTGATGAATGCTTCCTTCGTCGGGGATCTGACCACTGTTCAACTTTTGCATGAAAAGAGAATTATTCTTTGTTCGAAAGTAGCTTTTGCGTTAGCGGAATATCCTCGTTAATGGAGGGCTGACGAATCAGCGAGGGTCTATCAAAAATAGTACATGGAAATTCAGTGGAGAAATTCAGATCGATACGCTACCGAAGTGAAACAGTATGCAATACAACGGTATGCTTTCTGGCCCCTGCAATAAATCTCTAGGTTGCAATGGATGCATTTTTTATGGGTTCCAAAGTATGGATAGCCCTCTCATCTGCAGTTTAAGGGTGACGGAAGTGCCTGACAGTCGAAAGCAGAATTTTGTCTCTGTAACAACATCCACCTTTCTGCAGCCAAATCCATTTGCAAGTTGGTTCACCTCTTTCAGACAGCTTACCAATTTGGTGGATGAACGTTGGCTTCTGTACTATTGCTATTCACAGCAAAAATTCCCAACAGTTGCACCTCATACATTTGTACCCTTTCCCTTGAATCCGCATGGAAGGAATTTCTGGCTTCTCGCGCTCCTGCCTTTGCAGCTGCATCACAGGTATCTACGTATACCTGTGATACCTGTGTACCTGGTATTACTACCCTGGTACCTGTGATACCTGCTTGGTATCACAGGCTTCAGGCTCAAATCCTGGCGGTGTCATGGATGTTTGTGAGTGGTTCGGAATCCACTTTAAACTGTAGGTCTCGGTTCTGTTTAGCCCTCATGTGCACAAGATTAGTAGTCCGTAGAGTGACATGTGATCCCCATGTACACAAGATTAGTAGACCGTAGAGCGACAAATCAAACCAAACCAAACCTTCCTTTGCTCACCCCTCCTGCTCAAGAGCGAATTAGAAAGCGGTTCTATAGGCTTAGATTTGTAACATGCAGTGCACAACCAAGTGCGTTGTTGTTGAGAAAATAGTTTTTAAGAAAGTTTAAATTTCTTGTTATTAAAAAATGATCAAAGAGCAACAAACCAATTGGCTATAACTTAAAATTTAATTGCATACTTGAATTATTTCTACATATACTCTATTTTTATATTACTCTATTTTCTATCTTTAGTTCTTTAAAACTCACTATTCATTTTTCTTATAAACATTTTAAAAGTTCTGTTTCTGTTTCAGTATCGTATGTAGATAATTACTATATTGCATAGATTATTATGTATTAAAATTAAGGTTTTCATTTTCTTTACAATAATATTGAATTACAACGTTGTGTATGTTTAGTTTTCACATCCATAATGTATGCACACCATAAAATTGATTTTTACTTGGGTTTCATCATTTAATTTTTCAGTTACTATTTATAAGTAATTTAATAAATCAGTCATCAGTAAATTTTTTAGTACGCATGCAGTTGTGATACATAATTTTAAATTACACATGCCGCCCAAGGAAAACTTTAGTAAATTTTTAGTATTAATATAAAATATATTGTACGTTTGATGTATGAGTTTTTATATGGGTGTAGGCAGGCGGTCAATTCACATAAAGTCCCACAAAAAAAATATTAAAAAAAATGAATTATTTCCTGAACCCTTCATGTTGACAGTTTGAAAGTAATATTATTTTATTTTTATTCGCATGTTTTTTTGCAAAAACTGCCATTTTCTATTGTGTCAAAAGAAACTCGCTGCGATTGTTGAAGTTTTAGTGTGTCAGCTAAAATTTAAAGCTTCATATTATGATGTTAAATTGCAATTTTGTTATTTTTACTATATAATAAATTTCAAAAAAAATTAGATTTCTAAATTGAAATCTACAAAAAAAAAAAAAAAAAAAAAAAAAAAAAAAAAAAATGCCAATTTAGAATGAATTCTTCAAAAAGAAATTTTCTTGAAAAGTAGAATTTTTCATTGGAAAGGTTTTACGTGGAAGATTATTCGCAAGCTTGAGCGTTGCATACATATATTTTTTTCTACAAGGCAAGTAAAATTGTATTAATTTCAAATAAGTTACAAAAAACACTCGATCTGTAAACGTCACTTTTTGTAGAACCCGAATAATAATTTTTTCAATTCATTATGAAACATCTCATTTTACTAAACATGGATTATTACAGGTAAAAAGAACTAACTTATTTCTGAAATGGAAAATCATTGGCAGAATTTTTTTTTGTAGTTTAAAAATTACCTCTTATTACACCAACTGGTAGTTTTTTACCCATTTCTATATGTTAGGACAAACTTGTCAACTATTGCAATTGAGAGATTAGCTGGGACACAAAAATGGTAAAATGCGACGTAAAAATGTCCACCACCGGAAATTTAATGGAAATTAATGCAGAATAATAATTTTTTTCCATTTGTAAACATAAAAGGTTAACAGTACGATGAAAAAAAAAATATTTTCTGAAAATGACTTAACAACAGTATTATTTAAAAGGATTAAATCTTTTATCAAACTTGCACTAGGATTTTCTTATATATTATCGAAGATGATCTGTTGGCTATCATTATAACTATAATACATTAAAGTTAATTAGTTTATTATTCTTGTCACTTTGGTAAAGACAATGTATTAGTTTTTGTTGTAAATTATTTCATTGTTATATGTATCTATTCTATTATTACAATTTTCATTTCATTTTAAATAATAATTCAACCCAGCAGCATACATTTTTTGAACCAATCTTTTTAGGGTTATAAATGGACAGAAATACTCTTCCCTTTTCATCGCAAAAAAAAAAGCGACATAATGGCCAATTGGCTAGCACTTTGATCGTTGGTGCTTCAGGTTCGAATCCTGGCGGTGTCATGGATGTTTATGAGTGGTTTAAAATCCAACTTTAAACTGTAGGTCCCGACCCAATTAGCCCAAAGTGAGCACAAAATGACCGTGGAGTGACAAACCAAACAAAAAAATTCTCTGCAATAGATGAAAATTGCAGTTGATAAATAGGCACTTCCACGAAGAAAATGATGTACGGTGGCACTAGACAGATACCAGATCCATTGAATTTTTGAATGCCACAGTCATGCTTTATGGACTTACAAATTACTGAAATTGTTCAGTATCATTATCAGTTATTAGAGTTTTGAGATGAGCATTTTAGAGAATACGAGTTGATTCTTTATTTAAGTTTTCGGAATTTTGCAATACTATCATTTTTATACTTTCTTGAATATTCGATTCATTCCAAAGAATTTGGACTCCAACTGCTTTTTAGATATAGCAATAGAACTTAATAATAGTGAGGCATTTTTTTTCCTGCACAATATGATGGATATTCACAATATGATGGTTGCATTATTAATAATCGAATTAAGCAACGTAATCATTTGAACTACTGAAAAGATACTTTCCTTATTACAGAAGTACTACTGTGTCCAAAAAGTGGCACTGTCTCTGTGGGAAATTTGACGTCAAAATGTTCATTAGTGTTTGAGTTAGGCTTGGCTTTGTGAGACGCTAAAACTGATTCCGGCGATTTTTGAAATGTCTGAATTAATTGAACAAGGAACTTGCATTCAATTTTGTTTGCAGAAACGTATAGAATGTTGCAGAAGACATTCATTGAGCATTCCTATATCGAAAAGAAATGTTTAGAAGTGGTGTAAACAGTTCAAAGAAGGCAAAGAACGCGTTGAAGACGAAGAGCCCTCTGACCGACCCTCAACCTCAACCGACGAAGCTCACGTCCAAAAACTTAAAAACTTTGTGCTTGCAACCAACCGATTTACAATTAGAGACCTTGCTGATGATGTTGGAATTTAAATAGGATCGGTCAGTTCCCTTTTGGGCCAGAAACGCTTCAAATCTGGATTGTGTTAAAAACACTGCGCCAGCACACACTGCATTGATTCTTGGTGACCTTTTCATCAAAAAGGATACCCATATTCAACGTGAATCGCCGAGCGCTTTGATGGCCATTCCTGCAGATGAAACTTTAGCAATGTCAATTGGAAAAAAAGTTGGCATAAGTGCATTGTATCCGGAGGGGAGGAATTTATAGGCGATGAAATAAATTTGAAAGAACAAATGAAGTGTTTTTGAAAAAATAAAAATTGGTCTTACTTTTTGGACACAGTAGTACTTTTCTTATTACAAAAGTGTTTAATGTGGATTAGAAATCCCTTTATAGACGAAAAGCAACATTAAACAGCCAATGAACACTCGTTGTTAGGATAACTCGTCGGTAGCTATCCATGAACTTCTGGAATGCATCCGTCTACAAACGAGTTTACTTCCGCATACGCAAACACGGCGCTTCCAATACCTTAAGAAACCGATAATGAAATCCGAAGCTGGACGTCCGAGAAGGAAAAGTTTCCGGCAGCGATTTTATTCCTGGAAATGATGGGAAACACGAGAACTCCATTTTGTATCGCGAACAGAATAGAATAAAAAAAAAACTAAAAACTAAAAACGAGAACAATAATAGAAAAAAAAATGGATTTTTGCAAGAACAGATCTATTCAAGAAAAGTTTCCGAGAATCAGTCAAAATCAGCGGCTGATTTATTCTCTTTTTACGTCCCTCCCCAAAGAAAACAGATAACCGAATATTCAGAAGAGGCATAGATTTATAATCATATTTCAGGAAGAAAAGAGCGTGGGGGTTGGGGGTGGATATTTCAACCAATCAAATTACGTTCTTCTCTCTCGAAGATGTATTGTCAGCCTGGATCCTTGAGTGGTGCGAGCCGATAAAGCGGCAACATCCTTGTAAATTGTCAGCCAATCTTCTTGGAGGGTGGGTTTTTTTTTCTTCTAAGATGATGTGTGGGTTCCACTTTTCAAGAGATAGAGAATGGCCCCCTCGGTTTCAAGCTGTGGTGAGTAATGAACCACGTCGGAGATTTCTCGGCCATAATGCCCACCGATCAGTTTTATTCGATTCCGAAACAAAGCGATATTTGCTTAAGCTTTTTGGACGAGACCAGTATGGTGGTTTTAGTATGAATTTTCAAGAAAGAGTGCGGTGTGTGCGAAACAGAGCAGAAACTGAAGTTTCAGATTTGATATGTCGGCGTTTTTATATTTCGTGAAAAGAAAAGATTTCGTTTTAAAAGAAATGGAAACCATTAAAGAATAAGAATTGGTGCAGTTCAGGCCTCATCTTGCGGCAACTGTTTTCTCTAAAATATCATTGGATAGATATTTTCTATACAATATAATCGGACTCTTGTTTAATGAAATTGTAAGCATCGAAATGTTAGGATAAATGCTTTACAATGTATTGCGAACTAGGAGATATGAAATTCAATATTACGTGAGCCTGAATGAATTTATCTACATTTCTTGTTAAACTTTATACTAGAGACTGTTTTTTTTTATAATTCAGCTGGCAAATACTTAGACAGCTGTCTTGGATACTTTAAGGCAAGTGCTGCACCGACGTTACTCACTTAGCACTAGCCAAGGGGCGCGTGTAGCTAAGATAAGCTACGGACGCGGAGTAACAATACCCCCGGCCCCCAAATGCTCTACAATTCTATTAGACAGGGACCTATGGTTTAAAGTGGAATGCGAACCACTACAAACACCCATGGCCCCACCGAGACGCGAACCCGAAACCTGCGGTAGAACGCAATAATAATGAAGCAATTTTTTTTCTATACAGTGCTTCATTATTTTTCAATTCCTTCTATTAGCTCACACTCTCCCTATATATATCTTGTTCACATTTTTAATCGTTCATAAAATACTTTTTATTCATCCACTCAAGTTCAAATGCAATTTTTTTTTGAACTTGTAGTGTATGGCACTTGATTTTAATAGAGTTTTTTCAAATATTAATTCATTAATTTCAGTTTTTTTTAGATTTAAGGTGCATATATCTACCAATAGATGGCGCCAGGTAAAATTAAAAAAATGAATGAAAATTATTTATAAAGGACATTCTGCAATAGTGTGAAAAAAAAGTATTAAATGACGTTAAATTTTTTTTTTTTATATTACTTGTTATGGCAAAGCGTCGTAATCATTTGAAATACTGAAAAGATACTTTCCTTCTTACAGAAGTATTTAATAGAGAGTTGAAAAAAGTATTTAATAGAAGTATTTAATAGAGAGTAAAAAAGAGTTCATAGGAAATTATGTTTCCTATGAGCGTGCGCGCTAGGGAGAAAAAGCTAACGGACGTCCTACGGTAACTAACGTACGGTATGCAAAAACTCTCTAATATGTGCTAGAAATCAATTTATAGATGAAAAGCAACATTAATCAGCCAATGAGCCTTCGTTGTTTGGATAACTCGTCGTCAGATATCCACGAACTTCTGGAATGCATGCCTCTATAAACGAGTTTACTTCTGCATACGCAAATGCGGCGCTTGCAATACCTTAAGAAGCCGATAATGAAATCCGAAGCTGGGCGTCCGAGAAGTGAAAGTTTCCAGCAGCGGTTTTATTCCTGGAAATGATGGAAACACGGGAACTACATTTTGTATCTCGAACAGAAGGAAAATAAAAAAAAGAGAACAATAATAGAAAAAAAATGGATTTTTGCAAGAACAGATCTATTCAATAAAAGTTTCTCAGAATCAGTCAAAATCAGCGGCTGATTTTTTTTTTTTTTTTTTTTTTTTTTTTGCAATTCCCTAAAGAAAACAGATAACCGAATATTCAGAAGAGGCATAGATTCATAATCATATTTCAGAGAAAAGAACGAGGGGGGTTGGGGGTGGATATTTCGACCAATCAAATTGCATTCTTCCCCTCGAAGATGTATTTATTGTCTGCCTGGATCCTTGAGTGGTGTGAGCCGATAAAGCGGCAACATCCTTGTAGTAAATTGTCAGCCAATCTTCCTGGAGGGTTGTTCTTTTTCTTCTTCTAAGATGATGTGTGGGTTCCACTTTTCAAGAGATAGAGAATCGCTCCTCGGTTTCAAGCTGTGGTGAGTAATGAACCGCGTCGGAGATTTCTCGCCATCATGCCCACCGATCAGTTTTATTCGATTCCGAAACAAAGCATTATTTGCTTTAAGCTTTATGGACGAAGCTAGTATGATTTTTAGTATGAATTTTCAAGAAAGAGTGTGGTGTGTGTGAAACAGAGCAGAAACTGGAAGTTTCAGACTTGATAGGTAGGCGTTTTTATGTTTCATGAAAAGAAAAGATTGCTTTTTAAAGGAAATGGGAACCATTAAAGAATAAGAATTGGTGCAGTTCAGGCATGGACAGGCCCCATCTTTTGGCAACTGTTTTCTATAAATATTATCTATCAAATTGGATAGATATTTTCTAAAGAACTATAGAATATAATCCGACTCTAGTTTAATGAAATTATAAGCATCGAAATGTTAGGAAAATACTTTACAATTTATAGCGAATGGGAAGATATGAACGTTTGGCAATACTACGTGAGTCTGAATGAAATGTATTGATCTACATTCTTCTTAAGGTTTCCACTAGAGACTATTGGTTAATTAAAAATTAACAATTGGCCATTTGTTTTTTCAAAATTCCATCGAGTGTTATGGGATAAAACCGAGTTCCATTTTATAATTGCTTTGTGCAATAAAGTATCAATAGTTTCCAATTCAAAAGGATGAGGACAACCCAAAAGGATAAGGACAACCAAAAAGGAATGTAACCAACCCAAAAGGATAAGGACAACCAAAAAGGAATGTAACCAACCCAAAAGGATAAGGACAACTCAAATGTTTGGATAATAATCGCATTTGCAACTTTGTTGAGGTTCAGCATGGGAAACAGAAAAGTTTATAATTGAACAATAATGGACCAATGTAAAACTTCACATAAAAAGAAAAGGAAAAATTTTGTAGAAGACAAAAGCTTTAAATTGATATGAATATACAAATTTGCATAAAAGTTTGTAAATTTATATTTCCAAGCATGTACCAATTTACTTACTATTTACTTGCTATTTTTTTTCTCCTATTGAAACTGGCAAACACTTAGACAATTGCCTTTTATCCCTTAAGGTAAGTGCTGTACCGACGTTACTCACCCGGGACGCGCGTGTAGCGGTGATAAGCTACGAACCCGGATTAACAATGCCCCCGCAACGATCTACGATCCTATTACACCGGGACCTACGGTTTAAAGGGGATTCCGAAACACTACAAAAACCTATTGGCACCACCGGGACTCGAATCCGAAACCTGTGGTAGAACGCAATATTAGTGAAGCATTTTCTTTCTATACAATACGATGATTGCTTCATTATTTTTCAATGCCTTCTTTTAGTTCAAACTCTCCCTATATATATCTTGTTCACATTTTCAATCGTTCATAAAATACTTTTTATTCATGCACTCCAGTTCAAATACATTTTTTTTATTGAACTTGTAGTGTATGACACTTGATGTTGATACAGTTTTTGTTAAATATTAATTCATTTATTAAATTTCATGAATTAATTTTAGTTTTTCTTAGATTTAAGTTGCATGTATCTACCAATAGATGCCGCCAGATGTAAGAAAAAATTTCAACTTTATTTATAAAGCGCTTTCTGCAATATAGTGAGAAAAAAGTAGAAATTGACTTTAAATTTTTTTTTATACTACTTGTTATGTAAAGTGTCTTAATCATTTGAACTATTTAAAAGATACTTTTATTATTATAGAAATATTTAATATGGGTTAAAATATCTCGTTGTAGATGAAAAGCAACATTAAACAGCAAATGAACACTCGTCGTGAGCTATTCATGAACTTCGGAATGCATTACTTTATAAACGAGTTTACTTCTGCATACCCAAACGCGGCGCTTCCCTTACCTTAAGAAACCGATAATGAAATCCGAAGCTGGGCGTCCGAGAAGGAAAAGTTTCCGGCAGCGATTTTATTCCTGGAAATGATGGGAAACACGAGAACTCCATTTTGTATCGCGAACAGAATAGAATAAAAAAAATAAAAAATAAAAAAGAGAACAATAATAGGAAAAAAAAATGGATTTTTGCAGGAACAGATCTATTCAATAAAAGTTTCCCTGAACCAGTCAAAATCAGCGGCAGATTTTTTTTTTTTTTTTTTTGCAACTCCCCAAAGAAAACAGATAACCGAATATTCAGAAGAGGCACAGATTTATAATCATATTTCAGAGAAAAGAACGTGTGTGAGGGTGGGGTGTGGATATTTCAACCAATCAAATTACGTTCTTCTCTCTCGAAGATGTATTGTCTGCCTGGATCCTTGAGTGGTCCGGGCCGATAAAGCGGCAACATCCTTGTAGAAAATTATCAGCCAATCTTCCTGGAGGGTTGTTCTTTTTTTTTCTTCTTCTTCTAAGATGATGTGTGGGTTCCACTTTTCAAGAGATAGAGAATCGCCCCTCGGTTTCAAGCTGTGGTGAGTAATGAACCACGTCGGAGATTTCTCGGCTATAATGCCCACCGATCAGTTTTATTCGATTCCGAAACAAAGCAATATTGACTTAAGTTTCATGGACGAAGCAGTATGATAGTTTTAGTAGGATTTTCAAGAAAGAGTGCATGTGTGTGAAACAGAGCAGAAACTCGAAGTTTCAGATTTGATAGATCGGCGTTTTTATATTTCGTGAAAAGAAAAGATTGCTTTTTAAGAGAAATGGAAACCATTAAAGAATAAGAATTGGTGCAGTTCAGGCATGGACAGGCCTCATCTTGTGGCAACTGTTTTCTTTAAAATATCGCTGGATAGATATTTTTTAAAGAACTATAGTATATAATATGATTCTAGTTTAATGAAATCGTAAATTTGTAAATGTTAGGAAAATGCTTTACAATGTATTGCGAACTAGGATATAGGAACGTTTGCCAATATGACGTGAGTCTGAATGGAATGTATTTATCTACATTCTTCTTATGCTTTCCACTGTTGGCTATTAAAAATTAAAAATTAGCCAATTTTTTTTTTCAAAATTCCATCGAGTGTTATGGGACAAAACCGAGTTCCATTTTATAATGGCTTCCAAAGTAACAATAGTTGCTGCCAGATAAAGTTTTAAAAAGTTCAACTCTATTGGATTCAACTGCAAGGCATACTGCAAAAAGTATTCAGGCATACTGCAAAGGTTACTTCAAAAATATAACCAAATATCATACTTATTATATTACGCTATTTGTCATTTTATACTATTTATGTAAATTATTTATTTAATATATATTGATAATAAATATATAATAGATAATTTTCAAGGATTTTTTATGAAGAGGGTCCAGTCCTTCTCGTTTGGTGTGGTTAGAGCTATATAAAAGTGTTTTCCTTGTTTAAAGTAAGAAAACGCTACAGATGAGCCTATTGTAAAGATAGGAATAGAATCCAAAGTTTTTTAAAAAATAAGTTTCAGACAAGTTGGTCTTCTGAATCAGAGGCTACAGTACAATTGGGTAAGGAGCCTTAAATAACTGAAAAAGTTGTAGCTAAGGATGATACACGAGGACTCTACAAACTCCTGTGAGGAAAGTATCTAGCCATTGACGACTAAAATAAAAAGACCTAGGCTCTTAGGTTTTTCCGAACATTATAGAAAAGCTGAAGTTTTGAGTCTTAGAAGAAATCTACACACGCAATAGATATTATCTTGTGAAAAATTTATAATTTGGGTTATGTGTAGTTTCACTAGAATAAAACAGTTTGATTATCATTCTTCGAGGCCTCTGCTACGTTTTATTTATTGTTGTCGATTTTTTTTCCTGCTTTAAATAAAAATAATTTCTAAACTCTGACGCTACTTACTGTGTCTGCTTCAGATTTTTCCGTTAACTTTTGCTGCTTTGTGTTGTCTTAAATTGTACGCTAGATATGATTGGTGAATACAATTTAATTTAATGGGACTGAACAAAATACATCTACACGAAATCGCAAAGGGCATGTTTCAGCCTTTCAAAATGAAATGACAAAACAGATCGGCTGGAACGGGACCAAACCGACAAGGACTCCACTAACTGTACGATTTATAAAGCAACATTGAAATAATGCAATTGAATCCAGGCTATCGAAACATAATATTTGTTGCAAAGATATAAGACAGTAGGAGGTTTCTAAAACAAGAAAAAGTGTTATGAGAAACATTTATTAAATATAAATAATTTAATTTTTATAAAATACTATGTTTCGATCTCTGGAATGTAACCAACCCAAAAGGATAAGGACGCCAAAAGGAATGTCACCAACCCAAAAGGATAAGGAAAACCCCAAAGGAATGTCACCAACCCAAAAGGATGAGGAAAACCCAAAAGGAATGTCACCAACCCAAAAGGATGAGGAAAACCCAAAAGGAATGTCACCAACCCAAAAGGAATGTTACCAACCCAAAAGGAATGTTACCAACCCAAAAGGAATGTTACCCAAAAGGATGAGGACAATCAAAAGGAATGTCGCCAACCAAAAAGGAAAAGGACAACCCAAAAGGAATGTCACTAACCCAAAAGTTTGGATAAAAATCGCATTGGCAGCCTTGTTGAGGTTTAACATGGGAAAAAGAAAGGTTTATAATTGCACAATAAGAACCAAAGTAAAGTTTCGCATAAAAAGAAAAGAAAAGATCTGTCGGAGAAAAAGTTTTAAATTGACACGAATATACAAATTTGCATAAAAGTTTGTAATTTTATATTTGCAAGCATGTACCAATTTACTTACATGTTTGTCACTTTAAATTATCCGGAACAACAAAGTTTGTGTAAAAGTTTCTTTGTTCCTGGATACTTTTAAGAACATAGAAATAAACATTTAAGAAAATA
Organism: Caerostris darwini; assembly: GCA_021605075.1. Lineage (NCBI taxonomy): Eukaryota > Metazoa > Arthropoda > Arachnida > Araneae > Araneidae > Caerostris > Caerostris darwini. The sequence goes on along the minus strand of BPLQ01000392.1, from coordinate 771,305 downwards.
GAACAAACTTTTAGAAACACAGAAATATGTTTTCTATAAAAATGAATTCAAAATAAGCAATATTCTAAATAGGAGCTCACCTTCTCAGTTCAATCTTAATTCGTAAATAATGATGTTTCGTTAAGTTATGGTGATGAGTTTAACTGAATATTCTGGAAATTACTTATTTTAAAACCTAGCAACGCAGGAGGATGAAATACTTGAAGAGTGAAATTTTATCTTCTTTGCAAGATTTCAAGTTTATTGACGTCGAAATCCTCCCGACTTCCAATTTTTCCTCGCCCAAACTGATCAAGATGGACGTCTAATCAATTTTCATTTCGGCGGAAAGTTTACTGCAGAAAATTACTTACCTCTCTGACGTGAAAGGAGATACAGCCTGTTGAGGTGGAGTGACTTACCGTTGGGCGGCAACTCTACACCGCAGTTAAATGTTTAATGTTCCGAAATAAAGCAAGTTTTAATCTTTTATTTTCAATTTTCTAATAGCCTTGATTCTACAACAATGTAAGTAGGAGTTTAGTATAAAACTTTGGGAAGACGAACAATCTTTCTTTTGACCTGGTAGTTGCAAGTTTTATCTTACTCAGGCTTTTCCTGAAATAGTATTTACCAGCAACTGAAACCAAAGTTTTAGATTAATTAAAATGTTCTTAGAAAAAGTTCAAAGTAAAGAGTCGAGATGGATTTTTTAATTGATTTGTGAACTGAGCTAAATGATAGTAGCTATTTTGAAAATAAAATAACTATGAAAATGAAAAAATACCATTTAAAAATTTTAGTTAATTAAAAATAGTAAAGTTACTTAATTATTGGAATTTGAATTTCAACAAAATGTGATTGAAAAAGTCCTGTATTGTGAGAATCCTGTAATTGTAATGAAAAGTAGCTGATAAATTACATATAAGATTCTGATGAAATATATATATACGGGGGTTATCGAAATAATGGAAACACCTGTGAATAAAAGTAACATTTTTGAATGCGCTTCGTAAGCATTGAAATAAAATAATAGCTACCAGTTTTTTAAAAAAAATAGAAATGTATAGATTCTGGCAGTATGTGGTAGCTTTATTGAAGCTCTGTAAGTCTTGGATTTATTTCAAACGCGTCAAATGTTGGACCTTTAAGATTTTCAAAGAGGCCAAAATTGTAGGAGCCCGTCTATCTGGAGCAAGTGTAGCCTAAATATCCCAACCTTTAGGCGTTTCTAAAGGTGCGGCGTCTAAAGTCATGACAGCATACACACAGACAAGCTCGGAAAAGTAAAAGAGTGGACGGAAAGAGAAGATCAGAGAAGGAGACCGACGGGTATTGAAGCGGATTGTGATGTCTCAAAAGCGAACAACTGCAGCAAAACTAACCGCAGAGCTCAATCAGCATCTGGATTCTCCAGTGTCAATCATGACAGTTCGAAGGCACCTTCATAAACAAGAACCTTACGCCAGAGCAGCAATTCCCAAGCCGTTTGTAACAGATGTTAATGCCAAACGTCGTCTACAGTGGCGCCACACTCACAAAACCTGGTTGATTGATAAGTGGAAGAAATTAATGTGGTCTGACGAATTCTCTTTCACACTTTTCCCTACAACAGGACGAGTGTGCGTTTGGAGGACACCTACACAAGCGTATGATCGTGCTTGTCTCCTTCCAACTGTCAAGCATGGAAGTGGATCTGTTATGGCAGCCGTGTCGTGGGTCTCTGTTGGACCAATCGTAATCCTTAAGAGAAGGAACACTGGGGAGAAGTATAAAGAAATTTTAGCTGACAAGATCCATCCTATGATACAATCTTTGCTTTGTTTTTTTTTTTTTTTTTTACACTTCGCATATTTGATTGTGTAGCGATGTAGAGTTAAAGAAAAGAATTAAATAAAGCCCTACATACCCATAAGAGGTGCATGAATGAAATACGAATTTTGACCTGTTTTCAATGGATGGGTGACCATTTGCGTCGCGTCATTGGGAAACATGGAAACCGCTCAATGGCTTAAAGAAAGGCGAATGATTGGAGTATATAACTTTTTTTCTCACACTCTCTAAGCTGCTGTGACGAAATTAAAAATCATTAGACAACACAAATACCAAAGGAGTGAGCGGCTAGAACTGCAATAGCAGAACAAAAAACGACAGAAATATCTATACAAAACAAGGTGTGAAATATGTTACAAAGAAAACCCAGTAAAACCCCCAAGAAAGGAAATTAATAAAGCCAAAAGTAAACATTTATGAAAGTTCCAATCACCCCAAAAATAATTATAATATCGTGAGAATATATGTATCGAGGATTACGTACCGTTAGGATATTATAAACCATATATTTATAATATATATATATATGATTCCTTTCCTTTTTCTATAGGATGTCCTTCTAAAATTTATGGCATCCTAGTTTTCCGCTGTCGCCGCTTCAACAGTCGTCCTGGAGTAGCCGTAACTTCAACTCAGGCCATTTTCTTTTTGAAAGGACTTTTGGCCCCAAATTATAAACCGCTGCTGTAACGAGTTTATTGGAAGGCCTAAATCCTCCCTCTCGGCCCCAAGGCAGGGCCTAGGAAGTAATAAAAGTGGGTTTTTTTCCGGCGTGGAAGGAGACAGGCCCTTGACACACGAGGGCTCTCCCGTAATCTACTTAGTTTGTGATCATAGAGTCTTTCCGGGCAGGGACTGTGCACAAATTGCCAAGGGAGGGGAAGAACGGATGAAGCAACTTAAAAGAATATATATATGTATATTCAAGAATTTTTCGAATAAAGTTGATTTAGCACTTTTCTACTTATAATAAAATTATAAAAAATACTGTAATAATAAATAAAATGCTCGAGAAGAATTTTGAGTCACAAACAAGCGTCTAAATGGTGTGCGTATTGGGTGAGCGACACTCAATGTTATGTAGAAAAGTAGCAAAGCATGAGCAAGAATTTTTATAATTATTCAATTCCTTCTATTAGCTCACACTCTCCCTATATATATCTTGCTCAAATTTACAATCGTTCATAAAACACTTTTTATTCATCCACTCGAGTTCAAGTACATTTTTTTTGAACTTGTAGTGGATGACACTGGATGTTAATGCAGTTTTTTCAAATATTAATTCAGTAATTAAATTTAATTAATTAATTTTAGTTTTTTTTAGATTTAATTTGCATATATCTACCAATAGATGGCGCCCGATAAACTTAAAAAAAATGAATGAAAATTATTTATAAAGGACTTTCTGCAATAGAGCGAAAAAAAAGGAGGAATTGACTTTAAAAAATTTGTTTTTATATTATTTGTTTTTTTATGTAATGAAATAATATTTGAAATTCTTCGAATTTCGACTTTATTAAAGTTACATCACGATATTCATTTAGCATTTGATACTATAGATGGTTTCCATAATTCAAGAAGATTTTTTTTTGTATTTTTTAATAGTGCAATCGGAATACACGCAAAAATGAGAAATAAAATAAATACGAGTTTAATGATGAGAATATCTGTTAAAAGTAATTTAATTTGCTTTTTATTAAAACAATTCAAAATTTCAAAAATTAGAAATCTGTCTTACATAAAATTTAATTGACGAAGGCCCATTTCCAATACGAGGAGACTCGATGAAGAGAGTCACATCATGGACAGTAGCACTGCATGGTGTGAGATTTCCGAATGAATTCCCGGGAAAATGAAGGAACACTTCCCCCAAATATATAATATATTTTTTCTTTTTCTTTTAAGGGACAATTACCGAATTGTTATACCGAAATGATGTATAGTAATAATGTTGAACTACACTGCATATGCCTTATTGTAATGCATAGTTGTACACTAAATTGTCGAAAAAAATGTATAAAGTGACCTGCAGAAAAGTATGTCATTGAGTTAAATTTCGATAAAGCATTTGCAAAATATTGGAACATATTAGTAAGGAGTTTTTTAGCAGTAAGTTTTTCTTGTTCTCAAAGTTTTAATTATTCTTTAAAACTTGAGATAGGAATTTGCTTTTTGGTTCAATTTTGTACATACTTCTAACGTTTACTATATGTAGAAATTCTAAATCTAAAATATTTTCTAAATAAGTTACATTAATAATAGTTTCTTGTTTGAAGTTAATATGTTTGAATTTTTTGCCTGAATTTAAGTAAAAGTTTTCTATTTCAAAGCACTTTTAGAATATATCGATAGTATTGAATATACAGATATTGATTTTTTATTATACTCACACCAATTTCATTTGGAAAATGAAGCGAAATTGCCAAAATTGGACTTTTTGAATAGGTTGCCATGACACCAGTTATACAGCTGATAGTATTTGTGAAATATCGATCTAGCTTCCGCCCGATACATTGTACGCTTTGGCCATTGGATTACATACACTGGATAGAAAGAGAATTTATGAGAAGTCATTCCGTTTTAATCACTGTAACAGCTTCGGTTTATTTATCCGATCCTTTTATTACATGGAAGTTTTTCAGATGAAAATAACTCCTTATTACTACTTTTCCTTGTAAGATATTTAAACAGGGCTGAAATGGGGTTCAACACGTAACGCGAAAATTAAATAAGAAACTCAAATAGTTCGTTAACTAGTTGTTGAAAAGCGGGGAAATGATATCCCATAAATATAAATCACGTTCCCTAATCGAGTTTGGCAAAAGCGCATTTTCCTTCTAGTTTTCTAATTACATTTATTGAACGTCAACAAAATCTTTCCCGGAGATCGGAATAGTTTCACTTTATTTCGAAGAGCAAATTAAATTCGGCGTCATTTTGGGAACTTCAATTCGAAGACATTGCGAATCTAAAAAAAAAAAAAAAGGGGGCTATTCTTAGAAGAGGGTTGAAATAATTCATTGAATTCAAACGAAACGAAATATTATGAAATGGCGACAAGTGCGACAAAAAAATGTCAGAAAATCCAATGCCTCTTTTGTATAAAAAAGTGAAATTTTAGCAACCGTTTCAATTACGTTTTCTGATAATTTTAAAACTCAAAGGAATATGTATACATGGTAATAAAATTGATTTTGAAATAAATGTTAAAAATTGAAATAAATAAAAATTAATTGGTTCAGCAGACATACAAGTTACCCATAAAATTTAGGATTTAATTTAGACACAGAACGCTTAATACCAATCTTAAAGGAACAAATAAAGGAAGAAAAATTATCAATTAAATGTATCAAGGGAATAAATTATGTTCTGCAGTTATCTTTTAAAACTGAAAAAAAAGAAAGCAGAATTAAAGTAAAAATCTGTAGTATTAAAAACGATTTTATAAAAAAGCATGCGAAAGAAATACAAATAACCCGGTAAGAATAACTCCTGAAAAAAAAGATAAAACAATCATAAACGTTTAAAGTGATCAAGGGAACGAACACATGATCAAGGATACGATAAACCCTGCTCCCCAAAACAATATCCATAATTTTATGGTTAATAATGGATTATAAATAACTGAATGTTCCATTAACATTTAATAAAATTTTCAACTAGCATAAAATAGGGTGCATTCCACTGACGGCATCCATTGTGGTCACTGCTAAGTTAGCAATTCCTATACAATTACTCCTCAAAATACTTTGAGAAGACATTATCCTTCCTTCCTCGCTCGTCGGTTCGTGACATGCTCAAGAAGCAAAATTTCTAAAACGTGTCTTAAAAAAACAAAATTAAAGCTTTTTGAAGGCTTTTATACAACAACTTATTTATTTTTAGATATACAGCAACTTGCATGCATACAGGACCAGTATCTGTGAAATAATTGTTCAATTACGGCTCGATGGACATTTTTAAACATGTGTACCCTTGCGACTTTACGTGTTTCACCTGACCAAACTAACTGCTAAACTAGAAAATTTCGTAAAAAATTTCTCTTACCTTTCTAGTCCAACGAACCGTCGATGAGATATCCAAAAGGTCGGAATGTAGTCATTCAATTCAAATATTTCCTTAATACTTTTATTGGACACATTACAATGACGAACTATAGATACATAGAAATAATAATAAAAATACGGACACACAAATTAGTGTCTACCACTGATGGCTATTAACAATGAAGTACAGGAGCAAAGTTCTTACACTGAAGTACGCTTACAGTCCAAAAGTAAAGTGGTAAAGAGTTCAAAAAGTTTTAGATATACAGACAAGGTATCCGACAAGATGTCTAGTCATAGAAACACCTGATGCTTGACCACTACTCAGGTTGGCGCCACCATACTATATACTCATGGTCTATTTGAGAGGTTGAAATGCGTCTTCCCTCTTTATCGAGCCCAACCTTTCCAAGTTACGAATTTATTATGCTCTCTTCTGTCCAGTTCACATTTGTCGAGATGTGAGCAGAGCTCTTCTAGGAGAGAAGTCGAACTCGCCTTTATCCGTCCAACACAGTTAAGCAAATGTTTGCAGGAAAACAAACGAAGTAAATTAGTTATTCAGTTAAGGGCCCACAGTATATTATTTTGATAGAGGGAATGATCCTCACTTCTTATCCATTAACATTTTTAACAGTAACAGATGGAAACTCAATCATCTTTGACTCGGCAGATTTGTTGCAATTTTTTAAATGAGCACTCATCCATCCAACATTTTAAAGGGACCTTATTAAACCTACAGAATCGAACTCTTGTAAAACATACATCCTGCAGCTCGATTGTCAATGCCGATATACTCATACACTGATTGTTACACATGCCACCAAGAGTTTTCATTTTAGAATGTTGCATTACATCTGTGCCACAAGCTGGCCAATGTTATGAGGAAAGTGGCAAACAATCAGGTTCTATTAGAGTGATGGGAGAGGGTATGTTTCAATTACAATTTTAGTAAATATGCGAGAAGGATACTGTAAAAGAGATAGGAAATATTGTTACTAGTTAAGCACCATAATACTGAGAGCATTAAACATTACACTCAGGTCTAAAGGTATTAGAAAAATACACAGAATTGATGATAAGTTTGCAATTACGTAACTATTGTGTAATTTTAGAAAAAAGAGCGGGACAAAACACCTTGAAGAGATTTTTATGGATATGACAAAGTAAGTTATGGAACTGCAAAAAAAAAACTATGAATAACATTTGTAGATACTTATTAAGAGATTGGAATAAATATATATTCTTCTTCTTCCTCTTCATTGGCGCAACAGCCTCTTCGTCAGCCAAGGCTATCTGCGGGCTGGCAAATTTCGAGACAGGAGATATTTTCTTCTTACGGGGCAGGAATGTCAGCCCTACACCCAACAGCCATATTATATCGAGACCTACAGCTCAAAGTAGATTCCAAATCACTACAAACCTCCATGGCACCACCGGGTTTCGAAACCGAAACCTGTGGCACCGAGAGCCAGAAAGCTAATCATTCGACCATCCGGCCTAAAAGCATTTATTGGCGCTAATAAATTACATTTAACTCTTTCAATTCCTTCTATTAGCTCACACTTTCCTTATATATATCTTGTTCAAATTTTCAATCGTTCATAAAATACTTCTATTCATCCTCTCCAGTTCAAATACATTTTTTTGAACTTGTAGTGATGACACTGGATGTTAATACCGTTTTTTCAAATATGAATTCAGTAATTAAATTTACATTAATTAATTTTAGTTTCTTTCTTAGCAATCTACCCAGAGATGGCGCCAGATTAACTTAAAAAAATGACTGAAAATTATTTATAAAGAACTTTCTGCAATAGAGTGCAATGAAAGTAGGAAGTGACTTTAAAATTTTTCTTATATTACTTGCTAAATTTGATTAAGCTAAGAAGTCATTTGACCAATAGCGTCGTCCTTCCCCCCAAACGATGGTACCTTTTCTCTGGTGCATTCTAAGAAGACGCGAGGGGTCGGGGCTGGAGAATGTCGTGAACGTCAAAAGAAATAAGAATCAATGGGACTGTCATGAGCACGAACAAAAATCAGTTGTCCAGTCACACGCGGGGGTCTTCTAATGGAGATATATCCCGGCTCTTTTCTTCCGTTTGTGTGGGAGGCACAAAAGAAATATCTGTTGCTTTTCGGAGATTATTTTTTTTGTCATTCTGCGGATGAAGTCTTCTGGGAAATACTCCGCATAAAATAGAATCAAGGTTTAAAATAAACAATTTTTTTTTTACATCAAGTATTCCATAAAGTATGCCGCAAATATTTTTTAATGAATGATGGTGAACATTGATTTTATATTCTGACAGTCTGAGATATATTCATTTTATATTCTGTTTTTTTTCAATTACTTCTATTAGCTCACACTCTCTCTATATATATCTTGTTCACATTTTCAATCGTTCATGAAATACTTTTTATCCATCCACATGAGTTCAAATACATTTTTTTTAACTCGTAGTGGATGACACTGGATGTGAATACAGTTTTTTCAAATATCAATTCATTCATTAAATTGAATTAATTAATTTCAGTTTTTTTTAGATTTAAGTTACATGTTATCTACCAAAAGATGGCGCCAGATAAACTTAAAAAACATGAATGAAAATTATTTATTAAGGACTTTCTGCAATGGAGTGAAAAGAAAGTAGGAATTGACTTTAAAAAACAATTTTTCATATTACCTGTTTAATGAATGATGGCGAATATTGATTTTCAATTATGACAGTCGGAATTGTAGCATGGAACAGCACTTAAGACATTTCTCGCCAAGCACTCGTAATGTCGATGGGAGAAGCTCATGCAGTCCGTCACAATCGCCATCAAATCTCCTAATCTTTGAAAGCAGTGACGAAACTCACGTCATGAGAGGAGAAAAGAACCCATAACCAATGGCATAACGTGTGTGAGTGACAACTGAGCCGAGACTGAGACTGAAAATTTGTTGAAATAGAAGATAGAAACTCGCGTATTGTATAAATTCATCTGCAGTGTAAATAACATAAAAAACAAATTATAAGATTAAAATAGATCTCATCGTTAAAATATTTAGAAAACTATAACTAGCTGCACAGTTATAATAAAATATATTTAAGATAAATAAAAACAAAATAGTTATGTACAGACACAACGTCTAATAAATATGAGAAAAGTGTATTGCACCCAAGATGTATGAAATTAATTAATCAATACGTTTTTCTTTATGATTGGTATAAATTCTTTGTTAATAAATCCGCTTCCAATTAATATCTCTGTCTGGTTCATATTTTAAAATGCCATGAGTTTAACTGGCCTTCGTTTGTGTGTATGAGGATTTGGATGTGTCAATTCCTTCCATTACAGAAAGATTTTTTATAAACCACATTTATTTATACATGCATTCCTTTAACACTATACACTATTTAATTGATAAACAAATTACAAATATAAACTGTTTTATAAAACTTCAAATACAGCTTCTGTCTCTAATGCTTATTCCGAAAGATCAATCCAAATTCTCAATCATTGAATTAAAATTGCACTCTTGCTTACTAGACATCTATTGCCAACGCTTTAACTATCAGGACACTCAACTGCAAACAGGAAACTCCGTGAACTGCCAATCCAGATGTAATACAGGTGGATTCCGTAATACGAAGCTCAGATTAACGAATCTCTCAATCGAACACCTGTAACCCATGTAACGATTCAATTGAACATGCAGCCAGCAATTTAGACTGACTTACGTAACCGGGCCCAGTATTAAGGAAACGATTCTCTGAGTGTCAATCGCGGCTGGCAAGATACAGCTATGCTAAAAGTGAAAATTTAATGAATTTGAATCATCTGTAAACTAAATAAAATAGAAATGGGTGAGTTTTTGATGGACACAAGTTTGAATCCTCGTAAATAATAAAATAAGTAATTACTCTCTGAGTGGTGTTTAGCGAGTTGGTTGAAAAGGTTCAGTTATAAGCCTAGGAAATGGAATCAAATCACAAGTTCTTGTACCTAAGTGATCATATACATGATAAATATGTAGGCCGGAAGGTCCATATCTTGTATTTGAGGACAGAAGGAGAAGATTCTGCTGCAGATTCCATCCACGAGGAAAATTAAGGTCACATAGAGACAAGAAACTTCCCGAATTGTGGCTCAGTTTCGACATGCAGGAGTGCTCAGGTTCAAATCTGTGGCGGTATCGTTGGAGGAGAGGAGACTTGATGCGATGGTAACAATTTGTGTAAAGCCTCTCGCATCGATAGTATTTTTCTTCGTGGTAGTTTTCCGAGGCATTATTCCACTCTATTACCCCTAAAAATTCTCTTTTTATCGCCCTTGAGGCTCACCGATATTCAAACAACAGCAACAACAAAAAATATATAAAAAGATTTTGAACCATTGCAGTAAACAACAAACGGTGTAGAATAAAAATAACTTAAAAGTTTCACAACAATAGTAGTTGTGCTACTTTGATCGGTAGTCGATTTATTGCATTCTCATCCATTTTATAACTATCGATTTAGTATCAAAAAACGCGATCTATCGTGTTAGAATTCTTTAACTAAGTTTTACTCCAAAGTTTTTGCAATTTTGCTTAAATATTTGAAATATTATATATTTTCGCATTTTATTTCTTATTTTATTGTTCCTTGATTCTAACTTTTAAACTAATTTAAGAAATTGAAGTTCCTAAAATAAATAAGTTAACAAGTAATATAAAATTTTTTTTTAAAGTCAATTCCTATTTTTTTTCACTCTATTGCAAAAAAGTCCTTTACAAATAAAGTTGAAATTTTCCACTTACATCTGGCGCCATCTATTATTAGATGCATGCAACTTAAAGCTAAAAAACACTAAATTTAATTGATTAAATTTGATTAATGAAACAATATTTGAAAAAACTGTGTGTCCAGTGCCATCCACTACAAGCTCAAAAAAATGAATTTGCACTTGAGTGTGGATGAATAAAAAGTATTTCATGAACGATTGAAAATTTGAACGAGAGATATATATATATAGGGAGAGTGTGAACTAATAGTAGGAATTGAAAAATACTTAATTTTTTTCCATTCCACTTTTAATGTGTGTGAATCACGTTATTTGTTTACGATTTTTCAGAATGAAATATTCAGGGTGATACAAAAGCATCGAGTAATCATAACGTAGTACTCTTAATAATGAGAGGGGCTTGATGGCCGAGTGAGTCGAGTCCCGGCGGTGACATGGAGGTTTGTAGTGGTTCGGAATCCCCTTTAAACTGTAGGTCTAAAATGTGCACATGTGTTTAGCCTAAAATGTGCACAAGATGACCGTAGAGCGGCAAACCGAACCAAACTTAATAGTCGGAACACTTTACAAGCAATACGTTTTCTCTTAAAACCTAAATTAGAATTTTAAAATGACGTGACGAAGAGGACAAATGCGGGACATAAGTCAATTCCTACTTTTTTTTCACTATATTGCAGAAAAGACCTTTACAAATAAAGTTGAAATTTTACTCTTACATCTGGCGCCATCTATTATTAGATACATGCAACTTAAATCTAAAAAAAACTAAAATTAATTAATTAAATTTAATTACTAAATTAATATTTGAAAAAACTGTATTAACATCCAGTGTCATCCACTACAAGTTCAAAAAAAATGTATTTGAAGTTGAGAGGAGGAATAAAAAGTATTTTATGAACGATTGAAAATTTGAACAAGATATATAGAGGGAGAGTGTGAACTAATAGAAGGAATAGAATTTTTTGCTATTCCAATTTTAATGTGTGTGATTCACGATATTTTTTTACAACTTGTTACAGAATGAAATACTCAAGGCGATACATAAAGCATCGGATAATCATAACGGAGTACTCTTAATAGTCGGAGGGGCTTGATGGCCGAGTGGGTCGAGTCCCGGCGGTGCCATCGATGTTTGTCGTGGTTCGGAAACTACTTTAATCCATAGGTCCCGGTCTGTTTAGACTAAAATGTGCACAAGATAACCGTAGAGCGACAAACCAAACCAAACTTAATAGTCGGAACACTTTATAAGCAATACGTTTTCTCTTAAAACCTAATTTAGAATTTTAAAATGGCGTGACGAAGAGGGCAAATCCGAAATTCTACAAGTCAACCTTCCTTGACGAATCTGACTTTGATTGAGACCGGAAGGTCGAGTGCGTTTGTCGACGAATGTTTTGAAAGCCATTTTAGAAGTGAGTATACGAGTTTAAAATAAGTTGGTGGCGCACAAAGTAACGGAAAGAGCCCGAATCCGAGACAGTTAATAGAGCGGCGCCCCATTCCGGAGAGATTGATATCGCCGAGCCAATTTCCGAGCCGCCCCAAAACTGAATGATGTCGTTTCAGATAAGACGGGCTCTTAAACTTCTCCAGATTAATTGGCTGCTGCCATTCACGGACACCGGAAGCGACTCCTTCTCCCCCCCCCCTCCTCACTGGTACCTTGCAATTGGCAGGGATTGTTGGCACCATGACTAATTTCCCCTTCCACCTTGCAGTTTTCCCTTTATCTCGAATCCACGCATTCCTCCAAATAAACTAATGCAAGTTTGCATTTAAGTTTCAAGAACTTTCGTATTCGTAAGATTAAACATAAATAATCCCATCATTTAATGACTTCTTATATGGAAGATGGGTAAAAAAAAATATAGAACTTTTTTTTTTATTTCCAATGGCAGGCTACAAAAAGCAATAAAATAAAAAGAACAAACAAGAACAGAAAAAGTAATAAAATAAAATAAAAAGAACATGAAAACAACGACGAGAATCGAAGGAAATCACATAGTGGCATGTTTAGTCCGTAAGGGCCCTAGCCTCCTAACCTCCTAGGGCCTAGCCTATTAACGACCCTATACAGTAGAGGAAACAAGTGCAGGGCAAACAGGAAGGTGAGATGAATCCATGCCCTCTCCAAGACTGTAGGCATTTTGGGCTTGCAAATATTTTCATTCAAAAAAGATAATTGGCCAAACAAACATGACCCGTCAGGAGTCTGAAAAGGGCAACAGCTTTAAACCTGGGCTGATCAGGGATGTTTAGAATAAAGGTAAACCAGGTTTTAGATGAGTTACCTTCACGTAGATTATCCAATAAAGTGTTCCGAAAAAAATTTCGGATCATCAGTTTCATCAAAAAAAATATAGATGGTGGGCATTAAATATATCCATAAATTTGTCTTCGACGACGATGATCAGCTGTACAGTGTTTTACCTCTTATTTTTCCATTGTATATTTTAAATTTAAAATATACTGGAATATTTTGAATAAGGATTTTAAAAAATTCAAACTTTGTTTTTCAATCCTGTGCATCTTTATCTTCACCTGTAAAATGGAAGATGTCTATAGATTTAGTGCTATTCAACCACGAAAAGCCTTCTGTACTGCACCCATAATTTAGAACGAACCCGCCAGGGTGGCAACTAGAGGTCTGCTATTCAACTCAAGAAGCACTGTCTTACTTTCTTATCAAGAAGCACTTTCGTAGCCGGGTTCGAAATCACATAAGTACCTACTTATGTGGTTTCGAACAAAACGTACAAAAACCGTACTGTGGATAGCGTGTATGGACAGAGCTTTAAATTCAAAAACTGTAAATCAACGAACCTCGATTTCTTGGAACATGTTATTGTAAGCAGTCCTATAAATTTTCTTCCACAGACAACTCAACTCACACTCACGGAAGAATGTACTGGTGGAGTTTGTTGGCATCACTGTATTGAAAATATTTGGTGTGAATTATTAAAACTTGTGTTAAAAACTTGCATATTAAATCGAAATGTCCAGTAAGATATCTTCGTAGTTTCTGATACATGACTAGCGAATAAAATTGGCTGTTATGATGCTATAAGCTTCTACTCATCAACTGTGATGTTAAAAAAATCCTTACCATTCACGTTCTAATCAAACAAGTCTACTTTAAGCCTCACGCATATTCAGTATCGTCTAATTTGTGGGGCACGATTCATTATGGAATTTATATCTCTAATCCAGTTTTGCATGGTACAATCCGTGTCATATTTAAAATGGAACGAAAAAAATAGGTATCTAGATCGGCTTTCATACGATGTCAGACACTTTTGAAGTGTCAATCACTGGGTACTATCAGAACAAAAACAAAGGAATAAAGTCGCTGTTTGGAGAGCACGAGATGTGAAACTTATCACTTTTATGACTTTCTTTATTTTCGCCGTTTGTGATACCTGGATTCATTGAGAGAAGAACCAGTAACTTTATATACCGCGCTACAACTAAAGTGTTTCTGCTTGCCAAACTTTGTTTCATCCAAGAAAATTTTTACCCGACTTGAATGTGAAAAAAAAAATGTGTACATAAATTAAAAGTTGCTGTTAGACATCCAACAGGCTTTTGTATTCCCAAAAGAAAGAAATAGAAACATAAAAACAATTGGTGAACTGGTGGAGTTTTGGATCTCAACCCAAAAACAAGCTTGGTTCTCAAGGTAAGAGATCTTTTGTTTCTATTTTAAGCTCATTTTTAGTAATCGGTTTACGGGATTTATAATATAAAGCGTTATGCGTTTTAATTCCAACAAGCATTTAAAATGTAAAAATTGGTTTATGCTTTTTGTGTTCTAGAAAAATACTTGCATTTTTAAAGTAAACCTGAACATTCTCTTTACTTTCATATGCATCGCATTTCGTTGTGGTAAAATTATATTTCGTAAATAATTCTTTTTGTGAATACATTATTTTTTCATTATTTTTAGAGAAAACTATTTTTTTTTTTCAAATTTTACCTAAAAGTATCTTCTACTCAGTTTCTTAAAAGAAAACAATAAATATTACTTTATTTCATTTTAATATTGTGTTAAAAACCTTTTCATTTAATAATGTGAGCGGATATTATGATTTTGGATTTAAACTACAAATGAAGAAACGTTAAGAAATGTTCTATTTAATTTTAATATTGTGTTACAAACATTTTTATTTAATAATATGAGGGGATTTTATGATTTTGGATCTAAACTGTAAATGAGGAAATGTTAAGAAATGCTCTATTTAATTTTAATATTGTGTTAAAAACATTTTTATTTAATAATATTCTTTCATTCTTTCGTAATAATAATAATATTCTTTCGTCACTTTCTTCTGTTTGAATCCCAAACCCATTGATTCCAAATTGATTGAAACCCTTTTTATTATTTGAAATAATTAATGATGCACAAAAAAATGAATCCTAGAATAGTCTGTTAAAATGCGTTGGCACCCATAAACTTTAAATATATCAAAACGATTTTTTTTAACTATGGGCGAATGCTAATTAGCTCACAATATTTATTTTTGAGTTGAACATGAAAAATAATATAAAAATATCTTAAAATTTAAGGGGGACCATGAAAAATTTATGAAAAATTTCTGAAGGGATTTTTGTTAATACTCATAGTATGCCCAGATGTTTTTATTAAATTACGAAAATTATGTTTATGGCAAATTGAGCTTATTTAGTCCACTATTTCAAATGCATTAAAAAGAAAAAGAAAATTGAATAAAAGGCTTTTTTATTGAAAAGCTTTTAAATATCTTGTCTTCAAAATGTGTATCACTAGAGCGAAGAAGCCGTAACTATAATCACACACTAGGAGTGGGTTAATAGCAAAATTATCGCTTTTATGATGTAGCGTCGTCTCAATTCCTTGATCTAGATTTTTGGATAACCTATTTTTTAACATCCGAGAGACAGGTTAGTGGTATGACAACTTTTTATACTGAATATTATTTTGGGTTATTTGTTTTCTGAATAGAAATGAATCATTAATATTAATTTTATCACAAACTAAACAATAAAATAATTTAATACTCTTCAAAAGGAGTTGAAATGATTTTAAGCAAATTTATAATTATCTAGATTTTGAGTTATTTTAACATAATTTTAAAATAGATGGATATTAACACGTAGCAGATGATTTTGGATATTTTAATCTGTTATTGAGATTTTTAAAAAGAATTTAAAAAAAGGTTAAATTGATATTTTACTTTTTTTTGGCCGAATTTTTTCTGGATGGGAAATGTATATGCTCTTCTATAAGTAACATACGAGAGTAAAAAGAATATCCAAATATTCCCATCATTATTGTTTAAAAAATATTTTCAATATAAAACTTTTACAAATTTAACACAGAAGTGAGCTTGGAAACTACCCATTCAATTTTTATTTTGTGTATGAAAAAATTTACAGATAAATTTATTTTACCAGAACACTCCGAAAAAAACGGCTAAATGTTTATACCCACCTTAATCAAAATATATTTTAATAAAATATTTTCGCTTTTAACAATTTTAGGAAACTAACTAAGGATAATTAAATGTGCGTTCCCTCTATAAAGTTAACAAATATCAAAATAGCAAATACATTTCGAAGATTGGACAAAAAACAAATCCCATCTTTCACATCGTCCCAAATATGATAAATTACTTACTGTAGGTAGTGTCTCAAAACTGATGCCGCCATTTAAAATGACAAACACTTTCCTTTAAAGAGTTCATATAGAGTTCATTTACCCGGTTGTTGGCCATTACTGGCATGCGAATAAAAAAAAATTGTGGCTATCGTACACTCCTGTTGGAATATGAGTGTAATCTATAGGGAGATTGAAGTTCCCAATGAAAAGTCAAAGCCACTGAACAAGAGACTTCCTTTCATTTCTCTAGAAGAGCCTTTTATTCTTTGCCCGATGTATTGTTTCTTGAATTTTGAAGGAGCCCTCCTTCCTTTTTTAAATTTCGATCCACTTTTACTCGGGAAATGGGACTCTCTTCCTCGAGTTTCGCCAAACAGAGTCTTGTCAAAAACAACATTTTCCCGGAGTTCCTGTTACACGAAGATGGATCCCGGATTAGGGGAAGAGGCACTTTTCGGATTAAACAGGAATTGAATTTCAACGAGGGACCCTTAATTGAATGGATTCCGCGAAAACGATCGCAAAATACACAACATGAAAGTTTTTTCTGTTACAATGCTGCACTTTTCATAAAGTAGAGCGGTTATGGCGAGTTCACGAATTTCAGAACATTGCCAGAGAAACTTCCGATAAAATAAAAGAAGATTCTGGCACCGCATCTCATTTTACACTAAAGAAGGAATTTTCATGAACGTTTATTCATTACATTTATTCTAGACATAATGATTCGAAAATTAGTATCATAAGGCATAGCGTATAATTAATTTGTGAGAGAAACAGTGATTAATATTTAATTCATATATTTAGGCAGGCCTTTTAAAAGCAGTTACATTGCTTTATTAGAAAGTTCATACATTATTTTGACAGAAAATTTAATGATTAAAGTAATATGTATAGAAATTTTTAGGAATTTACAACGAATTGCGAGAATACATTAGTAAAATTCAGAAATAAATTAACTAAATCAGAAATTAAAAATGTAAGTTAATTATTTTGTGGACTAGGAATGGATTGAATCTACAGATAAAGCAAAGCTTGAGTGAAGCAAATATAAATACGAAGTAAATACGTATCTGCTATTAAATAGAAAGATGAAATCAATTTGGAGGAAAAATAAGATCCAGACAAATTTGCACGCAAAAGTATAATTTTTTAAAAAAAATTAAAATATTTCTCATCAGCAAATAACCTGTCTTTTTCCGACTTAAACGAATGCTACTTTTCTGACAGCTGAACCAATTTTTATGCTAAATATAAATGTCACGAAATCATAAACAAACATAAAATCAATCATCGACAATAGCAGTAGGAAACGAAGTAACAAAAATAATAAATTACATTTTCTTTGTTTGTCCTTTATACAAATTCACACTTTTCAACTTGGAATTCCACATTACTAACTCAATAGGGACCTGAGGGCCGAGTGGCTAGCGCTCTGGCCCTCGATACCACAGGCTTTGGGTTCGAGTCCCGGCAGTACACTAGATGTTTGTAGTGGATCGGAATCCACATTAAGCCGTAGGCCCTCCCTCATATGACCGTAGAACGTTGTAGAGCCCATTCAGACTTCTCACCCACATCATTACCAAACTGTAAAGGGGCAACTCAACTCTAGGAACAACAATAATGTGATGTGGTGTGGTGTAGTATTAGTACTAACTCAATAGAAGGAATTCTTGAATTTAACGCACACAACCTACAATCTCAAGATGGGAAATTTCAATTCGCCTTTTTTTTTAATACAATTTGGAGGGAATACAATTAAGTTAAATAAGACGACGACCATGCTCGTACCGTGCTGAAAACATCAGTTCTCCTTCGTCATTGTTGGGCAGGATCTATTTGGTTGGGCGACTAGCTTGACGTACCATTGTCACTCAAAAATCCTCTATGGTGAGATAAATTAAAATAGGTTGAGGATTAATCCTCCGTACATCGTAATGAATGTTTGTTCAATACTGCTGTGAAACAACTTCGACCATTATTGGCGTGTGATGTAGCGTAGCAGTAGTAGATAAGATATGCTAATCACCAAAGGACATGCTAATCATCAAGACCAATTACAAATTATTGAATACAATACCAAACTATTTTGTCCTGAATCATACTATTGCATTTTACATTTTGAAAACGTATCAAGTCCTTCAATACTTTTCTGCATGTTCATGAAGTAAAATTGATTTACATTTTCATGACCGGAAACAAATGTGCCGTCAACTGCCCCGCTTCTAAATGGACAAAATAGAGGACCTCAGTAACTGAACCAACAACTAGGCGGAGCAGAAATAGAACAAAAAGCTGAATATTCAAACAAAGGCTGATCGATAATGCTTTGCGCGTGCTGACACTGCCACCAGATCCCCCCATACAAGTTCCGATACTCACCGCAGCTTTCAGTGATGGATGGACTGAACGCAGCTCTTGTTGACGTGAATGGCCCGTTTAAATTCGCTCTGTCCAATGAACTGTTGTTATGGATGGCTTTCGGTTAAAATATCGACCCTGGTTGGTTTAAAAGCTCTCAACCAAGGATAATGATAAGACTGCTTATAAAGCCTCAAATGACTGCGTAAGTTATACATATGAAAAAGTTAATAAAGACAATTGTAATATTAACAAGTAATTGTAATTATGACAAAATCAAGTGGCAAAAAATAATGAATTAAAATTTGAAAAACTGTGTTAAGTTTCAAAAAATGTATTTGAACTTGAGTGTATGAATAAAAAGTATTTTATGAACGATTGAAAATTTGAATAAGATATATAAATATACATAGGGAGAGTGTGAACTAATAGTAGGAATTGAAATATGAAATGATGAAGAGCTTTAGAAGGAAAGGCTCATGCGTCGTAAATGGCGTAAGACTGTTAATTTGCATTTTGCATTGACGAATTTATGTTAATTTGTTTATGGTAGTAAAAAGACAAAACAAACTATTCCGCTAAATGGGGTATTCCTAGATGGTATGGGTTTAAAAATCACAACGACCCATAGAATCTCCAGTAATTTAAGGCGAAATCTTATAATATATCTATAAAAAAGTTTCATAAATTTGGTTGAACTGTCAATTAAACGTAATTTTATCTTTTGGGCATTGTTGTTAAAATCCAGGGCAGGTGATGACCTTGAATCTTTATTACACTTATCAGAGTTTATTTTTGAATATATACTTTTAATTAGAATTATTGATATAACTACATTTCTCTCCCTGTTGCACGACTAAAAAATAAGACTC
This sequence comes from Caerostris darwini, assembly GCA_021605075.1. Lineage (NCBI taxonomy): Eukaryota > Metazoa > Arthropoda > Arachnida > Araneae > Araneidae > Caerostris > Caerostris darwini. The sequence continues at coordinate 751,794 of BPLQ01000392.1, read as the reverse complement.
GATATATTAAAATGAGCTATTCTAAATAGACTTGTCTCTTTTTAACAGTGCATAATTAAAATCACAAAACGCGAAAAAAAATGGTTTTAAAAATTATACGTACAGCCAGCCAAATAAAATGAATTAATAATTTAATTTAATAATTAATTAATAATAATAAATTTAATAATAATTTTCGTAACATAATAGTTACGAAAATTATCTTCACATACGTGGAATCTTTGGAAATGGCTTGACACGAACTATCTTACGGTGTTATACAGTTGATTAATAAAACTAATAAATATAGTTAATTATTCAACTCGAAATTTTTCAATTACAGAGTCCATTAATTTTTAGTGCAGCCGTGTAGAAAATAGTATAACCAGCGATGTTTGTGGCAAAATTTACACAACTTCTAAAATGACAGAAAATGGCAACACTACTACAATCGTGCCCTCATAATAATGTGGCGGCCTGATGGCCAATTGGCTAGCACTCTGGCCTTTGGTACCTCAGGCTCCAGCTTCGAATCCTGGCGGTGGCATGGATGTTTGTCAGTGGTTCGGAATCCACTTTAAACTGTAGGGACCGGTCTGTTTAGCCATCTTGTGCATAACATGATCGTAGAGCGACAAATCAAACCAAATCTGAATAATGTATTATCGTCTTCTTGCTATAATAAAAAAAACAAGAAAAAGAAAAAAAATCCAGACATATTACCTTGATTCCTTTGGAAAATTGTAAAAAATAATAAATTATAGAAATAATAGAAATTTTATTTAAATAATAATAATTGCACACTTTTATTATTTTATCACAATTATACTATTTAGAGTCAATAAAGTAACATGATACGTGTGTTCTATGAGTAAGTGAGACATGAATGGATAAAATGCTTTTAAATGCCGCCCAGTAAAATTACGTCATTCTATTAGCTCACATCCTCTCTATATATATCTTGTTCAAATTTTCAATCGTTCATAAAATACTTTTCATTCACATACTCAAGTTCAAATGTATTTTTTTTAACTTGTAGTGGATGACACTTGATGTTAATACAGTTTTTACAAATATTAATTCAGTAATTAAATTTAATTCATTAATTTTAGTTTTTTTTAGACTTACGTTGCACATATCTACCAATAGATGGCGCCAGATAAACTTTATAAATAATTTTCATTCCTTTCCTTTAATATAGTAAAAAAAAAAAAATTTAAAAAAAAGGAGAAAATGACTTCAATTTTTTTTTTTTTTTTATATTACTTGTTTTTTGTAGACGTATTAAACTTTCTAAGCCGTTAACATGAAGTTAATTGAAGCTAACAATGCAGTTTGCTATCGGTCTTTTGGCTGCAAAAAATTAACTAATGAGCTATGATTTAAAGCAGTTAAGTATTGGTTTTTTTAAATGTATGTAAGCGAAATGTAGAAGGTGTAGTTTTCTTTTTTTGCACTGTTTATTTACTGCATTGATGTAAATAAGATTTTTTTTTTGCATGATTGCGATATAATAAAAACCTGTTTTAAATAAATACTTATTACAATTTAGCTGAATATTTTTTTAAACTTTTTAGAAAGTGATAGAATAAAAGATTAATTATTCAGGATTTTTTATTTTTAATAATTTTGAATTAAAATAAAAGAATTTGATAGTTAACAAACGTTATTTCAAATTGTCATATTACTAACTGGTAAAATTGTTAAAACATTATGATTTGAAAATTATTCATAATTCTCTTCTATTCACTCATTATTTTAATAAGGAAACAATATTTTTTAATTATTTTTCTCACAAGAAATCCTGCAAATGTTTTATAAATTTATTCTTCTTTTTGGATTAACGTTATTTAAATTTTTATTCATTTCAGATATTACAATTAACTAACACACTTTATACTTATGAAATATAAAGTTTGTTTTAATGACGTTCGTTTTTCTTATTTAATATTTTAATATATTCAATTGTTTTTTATCTCTTTTTATTTATTTTTTATATTGTTCCATCTACATATTTATTTATTAAATAATTGATTTATATTCGCGTCGTTTTGGAGTTTTTCGTATTTCTGATTCAATAATTTTATTTTTTATACGATAGCATTTAAATTTAAAAATAATGTATTTTGTATATACGACTGTATATACAAAATACAATTATATACAATATATATTGTATATACGACTGTACATATAATTATAAAGAAACTAAAATAATTAATACAAAATCATTTTTAATCATTTTTAAAAACCAAAAATTAACTGCAGTCATTTTTGAAATTCGAGTTTACATAAATACTTAATTTCGTTAATTTATGATGTATCATATATCTAAACAGTTTTAATTTTTAATACAACAAAAGCACAATAGATGCACTAATAATCTTTAAACCTACGAAGCATCATAATCAAATGATAACTTATTCTAATGGATTCAAAATTATACTTTGTAAATATCTGTTAGAAAATGAATAGGTTTTTAAATGAACACAGATATGCACACTTTATCAGTAAATGTCAAGTCAAAAATTTAGCTAATATGATTAAAAATTTAAAGTAAACGAAATTAATTATTTTGTTAACATTTCGATTACTGAATTAAATAATTTTAAAAATAATTATATTTTAAGGATTTATGATACCAGAAAACCAACCCTATAAAATATTTAGTACATTATCATTCTTTTTGTTCACAGTAATATTTAATATTTAATGCTTTTTAAAAATATTCCCAAAAATTTGACTAAAATTTTGTATTTAATTTTAGAATTTTAAGAACGAAAAAATTATCTGCAGTCATTTTTGAAATTCGATTTTACAGATAATACTTCATTTCTTTAATTTATGATATCTCATATACCTAAACAATTTGTGAAAATAATAATTTTTTAATACAACAAACTCACAATAGATACACTATTCATTTTAAATCTATGATGCATCATAATCAAATGATAACTTTTATTCTAATTGAATCAAAATTATACTTTGTAAATGTCAGTTTAGGTTTTTAAATGAAACACATATCTGCACACTTTATCAGTATAAGTACCAAGTCTTTATTCCCTTGCTATGTATAAAAAGCATCCTGCAATAAATTTAAATATTATTTATGCCATTGCAAATCTCCAGGGACTCATGGAGTAATAATGTAACGAACAGGCGCCGCATTACTTACAGAAATGGCGCGCCTACTTTATTTCCCGAAGTTATTTTTATTTGATAAGAATATTTCATTTTGGGTGATTTCATTTTCAATAAATTTACCCTAATGTTATTTGAAATTTATGCATATTTGCATAAAAACAAACTTTATTTATTATATACTAAGAAAACGATTTCTTGTCTATTTTGTGATAGGTATGTGTAGACTTTAATTTCAGATTCAAAATGTTTCTTTATTAATAGACAACGCACCCAATGTGACTTTATCAAGATTTCTAACACAAATTAGAGAGCTTTATGCTTTGTAGGACGTAAACAATTTCAGTTTACTGAAAAGATTTATATGGGAAAAAAAATTAATGAAAAATATAGAAGTGAAATAAAATGTTTCAAAAGGTATATGAATATGGTTATGGCTTGCAAATATTTAACATAAAAATTAAAAATTAAATATTTTTTTTTAAAAGTAAACAGTACTATTGCTTAAAAAATAAACTCGATTATTCGAACATAAAATAAATAAAATAAAATTTATGATTTTGAACAGCAATTTGCATCCGACAGTCCAAGATAAGCAAAATATTTGTTTAGTCAATTTTGCAAAGTAGCTGCTTTTTTTTTTCTAATTGAGGTTTATTGTAAGTGGGATCTGAACTTTGTTTCAAGTGATTCTCTTTTTCTTTAAATTAATATTTTGAATTACAAAAATATAAATTACACAATTTTCATAAATATGCTTTTAACTTTATAGAAATTGAAATTAGAAATCTACATTTAGAAGCCCTGTGAAGGATATTTGAAAAAGATTTATAGAACTTGCACCTCCACCTGATTTTATAAAAGTATGAGTTCATAAGGCTTATAACAAACATTACAAGTAGACCGCATATCAGAAATCCGTTTAAAAGCAAACCTAACTAATTTATTAATATTTCATTACAAATATGTGAAACCATAGTGAAATCAAAAAGATTAACCATTAAACTCTTTCAAACAATTATCGAAATATATATGACTGCGGAACGCTGAATCTTCTAGATGGCGGGGCGGCTTGGTGGCAAATTGGCTAGCACTTTGGTCTTGGCTTAAAGTTCGAATCTTGGCGGTGGCATAGATGTTTATGAGGGGTTCGGAATCCACTGTAGGTACCGGTCTAATTAGCCTAAAGTATGCACAAAATGACCGTAGAGTGACAAACCAAGCCAAATCTAGATGGCGGGCGTTTCATTGACATCAAATGAAGTAGCAGGCATTTGAAGAAGACAACAGATTTTAGTTTCAGTGGAAAGTTGATTGAAATATTTCTGAAAAACTTTTCTAATATAGTTTAACAAATAGCGGTTTAAAAAATTTTCTAACAGATAAGTCAATAAATATATATTTTTATCCTAAATTTGCTATTTAACATACACAAATGAATAAAATAAAATCATGATCCAAAAGTAAAATTATTATGAGAGCTCAAATTTAGGATATTATTTACATTTTATAGTTGATTTTAATATAAATTGCTTCTTTTACTTTGTTTTTTTTCTCCCATTCAAATTTACTATTTTAATATCTGAATTAAGATACTATTTCTCTTTTCGCTATTTGAACATTTCAAATCGACTGACGAAAACTATTTCAAAGTACAGCTGTGAGATATGTTGTAATCCTATTTGAAGGTTGAATGTGGGAATAGAAATATTTTACTTTCCTCCCTTCTTAATTCGACTTTTAGATTCTTGAAACATTCTATTTTAAAAAGCTTATGAAATCAAACGACAAAACGAGTGACTTTTAATACACTTCATGTAGTTTTAATGACATTTAATGGAGTGCCTTCGAAAATGAAAATGGACAATTTTCGAGAAATACGAATTGGTTTTAAAAAAAACCTGATTTTTCTTTTTTCATGTACTAAAGCATTAAAAAAAAAAAAAAAAAAAAAAAAAACTGAAAGGATTTTATTTTTCTTGGCTTTTTATTACTTATTGCTAAAATATCTACAGGTTATAATATGAGGTTTCAGAGATAAAGGCAATAAATAATTTCAACAGAACTAATGTATTAAGAATTTTATATACCATAATGATAAGTAAGTCTTGAATTTTAACAAGATTTTTTCGAGAATGGAAGCAGTAGAAAATAGATTATTTAATATCTTAGGACAAAAGGATTCGATAAAAGATATTTCAATTTTTTATGTTTTGAAATCATCCAATATGGGCTGCCGAAATGCAATTTATTTTCGCTGCATTAATTGCAGTGTTGTAATTTCTTTGTGTCAATTTTACGGAACAAAATTTATTCACCTGTTTTTAGTGTGCAAAAAAAATCTTCATTAAATACTTTGACTATTTTAACATAACTTCATAGCTAATTGGTTATGACATATTTCCAAAGCTTATTTGTTTTTTTAGCATAGCTTTAAAGATTATTTAAATTTTATTAACATAGTTCATTATTTTCAGTATAAGAAAATTAATATTTTGCTGTCTATAATGTATGTTATTCATATAAATTAGCCGTTTCTACTTTTAATTTGATTCAAAATTATACTAGAAGATATTTTACTATTATTTATGTTTTAGAGATCTTGTTGGAGAAATTATATAACGAGCAAACAGCCATTTCAATTGCACATTGTTTAGATGTATTTTATTTGTATTTGCTTAGAAATAGTTCGTTAGGCATTCTACTTTTATCTGATTGTTACATTCTTTGCGACATTCATAATGTCACTGCAAGAAAATATTTCACAATTTTTATGAAACCTTATTGGGATTTATAGAAAAAATTATTTTCTTCTTATGAGTAAAGCGATCTTTAAATATTTCTTTGAATCATGCATAGTAATTGTTCTTCAGTCGAAGTGCGTGAGTTGCTTCAGAATCATAATACTTTGAACTTGTTGCCTCGATTGTGTACAGGATATGTGTTCGGTTTTTTTTTTCTAATGTTTATTAAATTTTAGCAAGATCTCAATAAAATTACACAATGGAATACATTAATCACGTTAATTCATACACAAAGTAAAAACAAATCGATAATGATTATGTTAGTTATTTTACTTAGACGGAAAAGGATATTTATCTGAAGATACAAACTATTGAAATTATGTTTAAAAAGGATAAATAAGCCAAAATTGCGAAAATAAGTTCACAGAACAGCTCTGAAAATAGCAACTATTCAAATATTTTCCTATAGTTACTAAAATATTTATAAACGCTGCTTCAAAACTACACTAGAGAAGGAATAGATATATATTGTAGAGTTTGTTATAGTTCAATCACATACAGCTATAGGTTTTCTTTTTTTAACGTGGATTTTATTTAATGCCACAACACGACATTTACAATTAAAAAAAAAAACGAGTTACATTTTCACATATCTTCGTGGCACACACCGCCGAACCCCAACTGCAACTCTAACTGGAACTCTCTAAATCAGTTTAAACTGAGAAACCCATCTAAGTGAAAGGGGTTGATATCAGCCGGTTGCTGAGCAACAAAAGCACGTTCTAAACTTCTGTAGGCGTCTCGGTAGTAACTCATCTGTAAATGACACATAACTCAGTTCCTTAAGGTCTTCTCCTACTTATGATTAGCAGTCAATACAATATACAATACATTATATATAAGCAACGAGAGAATCTTATAATAGAATTTTTTTTGTCTGAAACAGCACAGGAATTCCTTTTTGTTATGTCTTTACATGTAAAGATACTGTAGCATTTCAAAATAATTCACTAATCGACAAAAAAATAGTCAAAACTATCGATAAAAACAGAAGTTTTATGATTTCACTAGACTATAATTATCGATTCAATTATATTCAGTATCGATTTATAATTTTTCTGAATAACAATATTGTATAGTTAACACTTTGATTTTATGCTGTTGCATAAAAAACAGACATGATTTTTTCAGTTACATATTGATCCACTTATTTATTTATTTGGCATATTTAGACTACTACATCTGAAATTTTGCCAATCGTGCACAGCAACGGACATGATTGCTCTAAACGCTTCTGAACACCAGTGGGTGTTTTTGTGCCCCTGGGATATTTCGCGGACGTCCCGTAATTTCACAAACAAGGCTGCAAATTCAGTCGAAGCGTCGTCGATGTGAATGCAGCGACCGATTCTAGCCGCGGATAGGAATTGGTTATGCATGGGGCGGAGGCCGCATTCTTCGTTAAATGCGGCGCGCGCGGTCGTGTCCGTCAATTTAATGAGGCAGTAAGTTGCGCCCCAAATCAGTGGCCGTGATGATCGGGGATTTCGCTGGATGTGACCTCTTCGCGATTTTGACATTGCAAATTGCGCTCCGATTGCTTTAATCAGTGCGGGTAAATTCATTTATGGGGCGGGGCGGGGGCGGGGTTATGTAATATAATGGATAATAGCGAAGTGACTCCTGTAATGACTGCTAGGAACAGAGAAAATTTTGAATAAATCTATATTAAAATTTCTTTCGAATCAAATACAGTTTCGTGAAACACTCTTCCCTTTTAAATCACTTAAATTATTATTTGTTGTATTGATCAATGAGATATGATCAACACAACAAATACGCCTGTTATATGTCTCCCTTTCTGAGATTTTTCAAATTTCCTTTCGCTTCACACATGGAGATTCTCACATGGATGAATAATCTTATTGTGTCTAACACATAAAGTTACAATATATTCTTTACTTTTCTTTTTTTAAATCAAATACTATGTTTTCGTTAAAACCAATAGTATAATCATTGTAAAGTTCTTGAATAAATTCTCGAATAATAATTGTGAAAAAAAATAAGATTAAATAATTGTAAAAACAAAACAAACTTTTGCGGCATATTTTTTGCTGACGTCGTACATTGTCATGTAAAACAAAAACAACTTTTTAAAAGAAATTTCATAGAATATATAAAATATAATTTTAAAAAATAAAATTGGTTACAAACGTAGGCAATTGTTTCATTTATAAAGTATAAAGTATAAAGTATGAAATATGAATTAGGAATTATATGTAAAGTAGTGTGTATAATTATATATACTGAAGTGTGCTTTTTATAGGTGGGATTCCCACTCATAATAATTGTAATTGTAATTTTTTCAATTCAAATAATCTGAATGCTATTAATTAAAAGGAAATAATTAAAAAAAATTAATTAAAATGTAAAGAAAATTTTTTTATAATTTAAAAATTTAATTTTTGGAAAATGAAATGTTTAAACATTTTTCATACTAGAAAATTATTTTTTACTAGAATTGTAATTTCCAAGTAGTTTACTCAAAACAAAATAAGTGTTTTAAACATTTTTCATACAGCAAAATAATTTTTTATTAGAATTGAAATTTCCATGTAATTTATTTTCATTGAAATATTTAAATTTTTACATTTACTAGGGATTTTATTATTAAAAAAAATTAAACATTTTTTTTTTTGGCTTGTTTAAATTTATGTTGTGCCGAAATTTTTTTAATAAACTTACATACATTTTGCTAATTTGTATACGATTTATTTTTTTTAAAGAGAACATAAATTTTCTTTAATTATATTTAAATTGATTGACCAATATAATGACTTTTACAAGTGAAATATTTTTAAAAATCCTGTCAAATTTTAAGGTAAAATGTTTTTCAAATGCAATTTTTATGTTCTTTCATTGCGAAAGGAATATTTAAAAAAATTCAGATTATAAAATGAAATAAATTTCTTTGAAAATTAATACTTTATAAAAATGTCTAGAAAAATAATTGTATAATTAGGAAATACGAGATATTTTATTTTATACAGACAATAAAAAAATTACAGATATTAAAAAGAAATCAAATACAAAAAAACCCCAAAACGTTTATTGTTACAAACCCAAAAACGTTTATTAAGAACAAAAAAAAAATTTATTTTATTATTCCCGATACTATCCTGCCCAGATAGAATTATAAAAAATTAATTATCTACATTTTTTTTAATTGAAAAATAGATTTGCAATTATATATATATTTTTTTAATTTTTTCTTGGAAAAGGTTTTATCAAGTTATAATACCATCAATGAAAATGTAAGTTTTTGGTATACAGATGTCGTCTCTTTTTGATTGGTTTTTAGATTTTAACATAAAATGTGGCATTTTTTTATTGTAATCAACTGGTTAGAAATTATTTATTTGTTCATTTTTAATTTAGAATAATATTATCATTTACGATTAAAAAATATATAATTTTCATTTAAATGTTTCTATTATAATTAACAACTAAGAAAACCCACTTGAATTATTGCTTCCACTGGGAAGTTGCTCGAACGACGTCTTAAATAATTATCATAATTCTTATGATAGATAATTATGCTTTATTAATATTTAAAATAGACAGAACATCCGTTGTAAATATTGCCAGTGCTACTAAAAGTGCAACTAAATTTGTTACTTTGCACATTATGCTGGCATCCAATTTTTATATTGTTTTGTAATATTCTGGTACTGAACTTATTTATTAAAGTATTATTGAAAATCACATAATAATATAATTGAAAGTAATAATAATAATATAATTTAAATAATTATATAAATAATTATTATAATAAATAAATTAAATTAAATAAACTTTTCTCATTGAATCCAATGTAATTAACAATTTATGTAATGTAGCATTACATTTTAAATGAAATATTTTAATTTTAAAGCCTGTTCGATTCAGTCTGTTACATTCAAGATTAGCTTCGTATTTTAAACTAATATATAATTTGAATTTCTTAAGCTATACATTCTCTCAGTATTTACAATAGACACGACACGAACAAAAATAAATATTTTGTAATTGCAAAGTTTTAAGCAACTGAAAATTAGAAGAAAAAAAATGATAAAAATGTATAAAGTTATTTTGTGGTTTTTAGGACGGAAGAAAAGAATTTTACATATAGAGAACAAATTTTATTCCTTGCTTGCATAATGAGGAAATATATTTCGATTCAAAAGAAAATAATAAAGAATTAATTAAACTTTTTGTTGACAAGAATATCAATTTTCCCACTTATGTAATTGGAAAAGTTTTCAAAGGCTTTAGATTTGCATAATGTAATTCAAATGAAGTTTAAAATGTAGTAAATTAATGTTACCGAAGGAAATTGAGTTCCTCAGACCCAGACAGTTTTTTGAGCACATTCTTGTTTATGCCTTCAAGAAAATTCATTTCATCAAACTTGAGGTGCATTTTATTTCGAAATTGCTTTGTTGCATATTTCCAATATTAAACCTGCAAATTAGTTTTTGAATTTTTGGATACACGAAATACTCATTATAGATTTATCAACCTATTTTTATTTGTACATGCAATAACATAGATATCGTACGAGGCGAAAATAATAAAGCAAAATATAATTTAATCTTGAAGTTGGTCTTATGTATCATTTATAAAGTAGGTCTTATGTATCGTATTTTTAAAAAGAATTTTTAAAAATATATCTAATTCCAACAGACAAGCTAGAGAAAATAAACTAAATTACTAAATTTATTACTTTACTAAATTTATTATTATTAAATTTATTACTTATTTAAAATGACAAATTTTATCAAAAAATTAATCTAAAATCAGATTAAGTAAGATTCAGAATTCATTAAAGCAGGTTAGTAGAGATTTTATTTTTTAGTTCTAAATATTTGTATTGCAAGCCAAAATTTGTTTCAATCGTCTGTTAATATTATATAAATTAAGTGTTAAATTCAGCATACCTTTATCTATAAGAATTGAATATAAAGAAAAGTTTTATTATAATATTATATTAAAATATTCCTTCTTTTTTTTCATTATTTATCACAGATATTAAATCACGAGTTTTGTATTCAGCACCATATGAATTTTAAATTAATTTACATTTTGACTTTAAACTTCACTCTTAATAAATGCATAATAATTTTGTTTTCCTTGGAGCTTAAGTAGGAGAAAATGCACTTTCATTTACAAATGAAGTGTTATCACATCCTATTTTTCATTTAATGTCACCACGAAATCTGACAATTTAGGGAATATTGAATCTTTTCTGACAATAAATCACAACATTCTGTTTAAAATTTAGTAATTTTAACATTATTTAGTGAAGAAGTAAATTAATTCATTAGTTAGTGATAAATAATGCATTGCGGGGGATTTGAAGGCAAATTCTGACATGCTAACAATGGGCTATTTCATTTTAAAAATTTGTAGCTTGATACACTTTTAAAAGGTTAAAGCTGTTTTTTAAATATATGATATTTTGGATTAAAGTAAAAAAAAAAAAAAATACTTTCTTTATTTTTTGCAAAAAAAAAAGTTGTTTTAGAAGAGCTGTTACGTACTTACTAATCATTTTTTGATAGATTTCTGCTCTTGTGTCAATAATATTTGTAAGTAGGTTTGAATCGTTTAAGTAAAATCAAAATGAATTAAGATTAGTGTTTTGAAACCAAGATTCATTCTTCAGAGATGAATAATGAAAAAGAATCGCGATTGACACGTATCATGAACCGATACATCATGACATAAATCGATACATCATGATACAAATCGATACATCATGATATAAATCGATACATCATGATATAAATCGATACATCATGATATAAATCGAT
>BPLQ01000392.1:717929-740062 GCA_021605075.1 Caerostris darwini | reverse complement strand
AATCGATACATCATGATATAAATCGATACATCATGATATAAATCGATGATAAATACCTATAAATACATGAAGTAACTATATTGCCCTAAGGCCATATTAAAATAAATGAGATCAAAATATTGCAATAGAGTTAAATTTTTTTTTTAAACTTTCATATTTTTATCTTTTATTTATCAAGAAAAACTAATAAAAAACATTAAAAAGTATTTAACACATTTTTAATTATCTGTGTACTTAATTGCAATCGATCAAACAATTTTTACGGGAATTATATAAATAAGTGTTAATAATATGTTAACAATTCTTAATAATATGTTAATAATTTTTTCTTATAAAATTATTAACCGCACATTGTGTGATAGTTTTAGGTAAAGAACGTTATTTTAAGAGACGAAACCCTTAAATTTTTGTTTAAAATATTATTATTAAAGAATAAAAACCACAGAATTAAAAGCGACTTGTTTTTCCTTTCATCTTTATTTTCCTCTGAAAAGAAGGGTAACATTGCCTTTAGACTTACAAAGCTGTTGTAAAAATAAAAAATTGTTTTTCCTCTTTGTCTCATAAAATGAGAATAAAAGCATTGCAAACACAGTAAATAATTAAAAGGCAAGATGCTTTACGCCCACTGGCTTTCAAAATACGAATTTAGAAGTATTTACTTCTAGTGACTAGTGAAATGAAATCTAACGAAAAAGAGAAATTTAGCTTTTCTTTTTTCAAATCAAGTTGATACTACATTCGCGATATTTGTATTAATTCAGTGATAATCCATAATGTTTAAAAAAACCTACGCGAAAATCGAATGAACAAAAAAAAAATTGTAAAATAAATATTCAAACATATTTACAAACTCCTTTCTTTCTCTAATGTAAAAAAGGCTTAAGTTAAAAAAAGAGAATTAGAAAATAGAGAGATAATATTTAATTCCGGGATCAATATTTTTTTGATATTTAATTGCTGGCAATCTATTATATAATTATCAATGCGCACTTTTATCGATTCATACATGTTCCACTAAACATGTACAACTCATACATGTACATTCCACACATCCACATTCACATCCCACAATCCCACATTCACTAAACATGTATGGGATACTTGGTGAGGAATGCTTTCGACACATTGCTAAGACCTGTGTTTTTAATGCTAAAAATACTTCTTATTGAGGAAAAAACACTCTTGTTTCAACTCTTTTTAGATCACCTGGTGCTAAATAGCTGCAATTATCGCAGTTATATAAAACCAGAGTTTTCGGCATCACAGAAAGAATTTACATATTCACAATTTTGTAAACACTATAAAGTTTCTTTTCAACTTCTATTATATTTTTTGTTAAAAAAGTTACAATATATAGGATTGTTTCCCACAATATCACCTAATTGTCTTGAGCACTGTATCATGCGCTTCATAGAAGCACAGTCAAATACTACAACAAAACAGTCAAAAAATTCGCAGTACAAAACCCTGAAGGGCTTCACATTCAAACTCCTTCAAAAAAAGAAAAGAAAGAAGGTTGTTCAAGATCCAATGTATATAAATTTCTTTTATGAAATCAAACATAAAAGAAATTTCATTCTACTGAACTCACACTATCCTATAATTGTTTTGAGCAGTGTAATATTTATGCATATATATTCTGTTACGAATGCATTTTTTTATTCTATTATTATAAGCGTTTATTTTCAATTTCTGAAAAATTATAGAGTGGAGTAGTTATAAGTATTTAATTTGTTTATTTAAAAAACCATTTATATTGAATAACGCTTTAACGAAAATATTGATTTATCTGAAACAATTAAGCATTATATTTTAAATGTAGTTAAGGATAAAACAAGATCAGATTTTTTACTCGGGGAACTTAAAATCACTCCCCTCAGAGAAACCTTTTGCAATTCCAGGACAATTGCTTTAAGAGGCATCCGCGCTCTATCATACAAACAAGTGGAGTGTACAAGAGTGACATGTTTAGGAATAAAAATATGCACCCTACTCAAAAAGCCAGTTTATTTACAATTCGTGTATCAAAAGTATTGAGTTCTATTAACAACAGCGAATAGGTTAATCACTTTCGTCCTTTTCCTTTCAATCAATACTATTAGTTCACACTCTCCCTATATATATCCTGTTCAAATTTTCAATCGTTAATAGAATACTTTTTATTCCTCCATTCAAGTTCAAATACATTTTCTTTTAAACTTGTAGTGGATGACACTGGATGTTAGTACATGTTTTTCAAATATTAATTCATTCATTAAATTTAATGAATTAATTTTAGTTTTTTTAGATTTAAGTTGCATATAATCTACCAAAAGATGGTGCCAGATAAACTTTAAAAAATGCATGAGCTTTTTTCCCCTTAATGCAGCTGGCAAACACAACTGTTTTGGATGCCTTAAGGCAAGCGCTGCACAGACGTTACACACTTTGCATTACCTAGGGGGCGCTGTAACTTGAAGATAGTCCACGGACGCGCAGTAACAATATTCCAAAAAAAAGGGAAAAACTTAGTGGATTCCAAGCCACTACAACATCCATGGCACCGCTGCAACTCGAACCCAAAACCTGTGCTACCGAGCGCCAGAGCGCTAGCCACTCGGCCATTCTTGCCCCAAAAAATGAATCAAAATTATTTATAAAGGACTTTCTGCAATAGCGTGAAAAAAAAAGTAGGATTTGACTTTAAAATTTTTTTTTTTATATTATTTGTTTCATCTTATTCTATGCAACGAAATCACCCTGAGTATCGACTTTTCTCTTTTCTTCGTTTGATGCACTCTTTTTTTTTCTGCTGCTGTTTGCCACTGCGCATGGAGCTTAAATCTCAGAATCCACTCTGTTAGGGGAAGAAGGTCATTATTTTAAAGAATCCCGGGCTTTTCTCCATTTCCTTAAAAGCCCCATTGCTGATGCTCTGCGAGGATGGATATCAGCAATCTCGAGTGAATAGGAAGAGGAGCGTTTTGATTCTTGCAGCGGCATTTTGAATTGTGGCGCTCCTCTAATCGGCCCCCGTCTTACTCAGAATTCCCGCCAACAGCTTTTATGGGCGGTCGCTTCCCCTAAAAGCAAATTAATTTGTTTCCACAGAATATCTTTAGTGCTTTTATGCATTACTTTCCGAATATTTGAAGAAGAAAACCTTTATCGAGCCTTTTTTACATAAAGACGATTTGGAATTTTTTTTTTCTTTTTATATTCAGCAATTACGCTTTTCTTGCTGTTTGGTTATAATTCGAACTTTTGTCTAGTGGATGATGTTTCTTTAATGAACTTTCAGTTTTTAATTTTCACTAAGTTGTAAATCAAGAGAGGAATGAACAGGCAGCTAAAAGGCTGAAGTTCACTTAATACTTAGTCTTTTAAGAAAGAAAGAAAATCCTTAATAAATATATTGCAGAAAATCCTTAATAAATAATTTCCATTCATTTTTTTAAGTTTATCTGGCGCCATCTATTGGTAGATATATGCAACTTAAATCATAAAAAAACTAAAATTAATTAATTAAATCTAATGAATGAATTAATATTTAAAAAAAACTGTATTAACATCCAGTGCCATCCACTACAAATGAATTTGAACTTGAGTGAATGAATAAAAAGTATTTTATGAACGATTGAAAATTGGAACAGGATATATATAGGGAGAGTGTGAACTAATAGTAGGAATTGAAAAAGAAGGGACAGGGTGGAGATTGAGAGTTCAATCCTGGGAGATGGAGTTTCCTTCACTACTATAAGCAAATGCTGGCGCTCGGTACGCAGATTTCGGGTTCAAACCCCGGCGGTGTCATGGTAAGGATTATTTTGTAAACTATTAACAGTTGCTGCATTTACAGTTGTTACTTTACATATGTCTGAAGCCTGCTATTGCTGAAGATGTTCATTGACAGTTCGTTGCTTATGAAAGAGTGGCTGTAACGATTTTACGAAAAACATCCCCAGAGAAAATATATTATCATTTATAGAAAATTATATCGTTGTGGAAGGCGGTTCATCACATCGAACGCTAACAAAATGTGGTTATTTTTAACACATTCATTATTTTTATTCGAGAAAAAAAAACAATTCGTTAAAACAAAATGTTAATTTGTCTCGTATTTTTTGATCGTAGAAATCTATGTATGTCTACACGTTTTTCAATTCCTACTATTAATTCATACTCTCCCCATATATATATCTTGTTCAATTTTTCAATCGTTAATAAAATATTTTTTATCCATCCACTCAAGTTAAAATACATTTTTTTGAACTTGTAGTGGATGACACTGGATGTTAATGCTGTTTTTTTCAAATGTTAATTCATTCATTAAATTTAATTTATTCATTTTTTTAGATTTAAGTTGCATGTATCTAATAATAGATGGCGCCAAATGTAAGTGGAAAGTTTCAACTGTATTTGTAAAGGACTTTTCTGCAACATAGTGAGAAGAAAAAGTGGTTTTTTTTTACTCGTTCATACAAATGTCTTGTATTGTATCTCAGTGTGGTTTGACATCTAGTCAAAGCAACTCTAAAATACTTGGTTTCAGTTCGCAGGGGATTTCTAAGAAATAACTTCTTGCTGAGGTAAAGATTCAGATTTCTTGACAGGTCTAAAATTCCAAATTTATCAAGTTCACAGAAAACTTCATAAAAAAAATAATGAAGGATTTCGCAAATTTTAATTAAATTTATGCAATTGGCATCCATTAAAGAGAAATGGCATAAAATAAAATAGTGTTGGTAATAGTGAAAAAAAAATTTTAAAATAAGCTGCTGATTGTATTAATCATCAGATTATTAAGTTTAAAAAATCAGCATTATTAATAATATCTTTATTGATTTCATCTTTTCACAAATATCGTCAAAAGAGTTCAAGTTCCGTTAAAGATAAATCGTGTTCGCGCGGTATGAAGTAAGGTCTTTAAATGGGTTTCATATCTTATTGCTTTCTTACTTTTATTTCAGCATTGAAATCGGTGAAAAAAAATCACTCTTCATAATTCAGTGGCATAACAGACATGTATTATGGTTTCTTACTATTTCAAGTTTAATTATCTTTATTAAATGGCTTTTAATCATTCGATTGACTTCACTGTAAAATATTTCATACACTTGAATACCGATTATTTGTGAAGTACTGAATATCGGATAATAATTTTTTTCTTCTGCAAACATATATCTTATATATAACCCAGCTATATTTAAGATATCATACGTCTTTTCTTGCAACGCAGGTGCGAAAGTTTTAATGTGCGTAAATGTCTCGAAAATAAGTGAATGCATTACAATCGCAATTTACACTTTATTATGTAATTAAAGGTAAATATTTCCGAAAAATCGGCACTCATATTTCTAAACGATTGCGGAGTCAGGGGTACGCTTTCGAAACCACGTCTCTGCTCGAAAATCGGTCATTTGTGGCCATTCCATCGACACTGATGCACTTCCGTTTCGCATTACGCCGAATAAGCTTTCTCGAGAGTGGCAACACCGCCCGTCACAGCCTCGTCCTCGGAGCGAGACAATGCGGGGGGAAGCGGAAGTGCTTGTTTTGGACGTCACTTCCGACTCAGCAGAAACGACGCTCCATTGTGGCGATTCCTACTCGAAAACATTTGTTATAATTTTCAAAATAGCATGTCGCTGTTATAGGGGATATGTTTTATTAAAACATATCCTTGATTATAAGGGGATATACTTTCATTAAAAAGGGTTTATAAACATTGAAAAATGAAATTTCAATCCAAGACATAGATATTTTTTATGATTCTTTGTTGATGAACGATTCCCAATTCCTCCATTTAAAAAAAAAGGCATATTTTCCTTTGTAGAAAACAAACTTCAACTAAAAATAGTTGATTTGATTATTTAAATGACAAAAAGATGACAAATAATAAAATAGTTTATTAACAATTAGCATTTCTAGCGAAGAGATACGTATTGATTAAAATGATTTTTTTGCTAAATGTTACTATTAAAAGATGAATAATAATGATAATTGTTTAAGAATCCACTTGTGTATCATAAAAAGACAATTTCTTAATTATGTAGTTCACATGTTAATTGAAAACTTCTCTAAGGGGATCCATATTTCCCAAAGTAAACAATTCTTTTCAAGAAAAAAAAAAACAAAAGGAAAAAAACAACCTATATCAGTTTATAGGTCGATACCAGGGTACAAAAGCTTCTATCTCCCAGAAAGATATCTTATTATTCGGTTCAACTGCTGCTATAGATTTCCTTCATTCAAAACTCCGTCTTGGAAACTGTTTTATTAGCATCCTTATCACGAATTTAATAAAGAAGATAAAAACAGCAGGACAGACACCTGTTTTGTCATTAGTGGCTAATTCTGTTTATCATTCACGCGCCGATGTATCGAAAGCCGCTATCTGACCCCAGAGACGGCCGTTGCTCCTTTTGTGCGTGTGCATCAGAAAGTGGAAAGATCACCTTTTAAATCGTTTCCATCCCAACTCTTCCCTCGCCCCTTATCTCTGCCCGGAGAGGACGAACAAGCAACAAAAAGTGTCGCCGGCGAAGCCATTTTCAAAGTTGTTATCGTCCACCACAAAGTGTTTCGCACCATCGATTTGCATGACAATGGCCATGAAAATTAAATATGAGGCAGCATTGACAAAACAATAACCCGAATCTCTGCTGGCTTTCATAACTGCATGCATTCTTCACTGCCTTCGCAACTCTGGCGATGCATCTACTGACAACAATTTATGGGTAGGTCTGAACGCTTTCCAACTGTTGGATAGATAACTAAAATATGTATATATATATTTCTTTATCGACTGAATTCATTGGATTAGGAAAGTCAGTAAACTTTTTGTTGCGCTCTAGTTGGTTCATTGTTTACTGAAGGCCATAGATATACTTTAGAATAATGTAAATGAAATCTTATAATTGCATGCAAGTGGTGTATCTCAAGATGTATCACTATTTTTTAGCAGTGATGAATAGCAATTTATATTCTTCATATGTAAAATCAATTCTTGCCAAAATCCGACAATGATTTCGATGATTTTTGAAATTTAGTACATACCTTCCTTGCGATGCCTTTTCATACTTAAGAGTATCTCCACGAACAAAGAACAACGAAAACAACAATAAAATCAACAAAATTCTGTGTACCTTTTAACAAGAGAATAATTCAATTTTAGTACAGCTAGGATTTAAATCATATGTGTAGAATATCTGAATGAGTGTAAAAGAAGAGGAATTCTAATTCTAGGACATAATTTCCTTTCGAATTTGATTCCGTCTACACACTTGAATTGTTAAAAAAAATTTCTTATTGAGGAAAATACTCTCTTTATTCAATCCTTTTTGGATCACCTGGTGTTAAATAGCTGCAACTATTGCACTTACGCCTTATATAAAACGTAGAGGTTTCGGTATCATAGACAAAATTTGCATATTTGCAACTTTGTAAGCATTATAAGCTTTCTTTTTCACTTCTATCGTATTTTTGTTAAAATAGTTGCCAAATATAAGGTTGTTTCACACTGAATTTACACTATTCATTAATTGTTTTGAGCAGTGTTTCATGTTCTTCATCGAAGCACAATCAAACTCTATAACAAAACCGTCACAAACCGTCAAAACTCTATAAAAAAACCGTCACAAACCGTCAAAACTCTATAACAAAACCGTCACAACATTCACAGTACAAAACCCTGAAGAGCTAAAGTTACTCTAGATCCAATATATCTAAATTTATTTATGAAATCATAGAGAAAAGAAATTTCATCCTATTGAACTACCTTCATCCTACTGGATCCTACGATACATCCTACACTATCTCCTAATTGTTTTGAGCAGCGTAATATATATTTATATATATATTCTATTACTAATGCATTTTTTTATTCTATTATTATACACATTTATTTTCAATTTCTGAAAAATCATGACCTGGAGAAATAAGTATTTATTTTGTTTATACAAAATACCACTTATCTTAAATAACGCTTTAATGAAAATATTGATTTAATTGATTACAATTATGTGTTATATTTTAATTGTAGTTGAGGATAAAACGCGATCAGACTTTTTTCTCGTTGAATTTAAAACTATTCCCCTCAGAAAAAACTTCTGCAATTCCCAGACAATTGCTTTAAGAAGTCGTGCCAAGTGATTTCTTTCGCGGAAATCCGCGCTCTATCATACAAACAAGACGGGAGGAAAGGAGTTTTACGTGTAGGAATAAAAAGATTCACCCTACTCAAGAAGATAGAAATTAGAACATCGGGGTGCCCGTTTATTTAAAATTCGTGTGTCAAAAGTATTGAGTTTGCTTTACTTTTTGCCAGCTGCATTAGAGTAAAAAAAAAAAATTCTTTTTTTTTTTGGTTTCAATCTCTACTATTAGTTGATACTCTCCCTATATATATCTTGTTCAAATTTTCAATCGTTCATAAAATACTTTTGATTCATCAACTCAAGTTCAAATACGTTTTTTTTAAAACTTGTAGTGGATGGGACTTCATGCCAATATAGATTTTTCAAATATTAATTCAGTAATTAAATTGAATTAATTACTTTTAGTTTTTTTTTAATTTAAGTTGTATGTATCTACCAATAGATGGCGCCAGATAAACCTAAAAAAATGAAGCAAAATTATTTATAAAGGACTTTTCTGCAATAGAGTGAAAAAAAAGTAGGAATTGATTTTAAATTTTTTTTTTTTATATTACTTGTTTTACATCTAAGATATATTTTCTTGGATGATGTTTCTTTAATGAACTTTTAGTTTTTAATTTTCACAAAGTTTTAAATCATGAAAGGAATGAACAGGCAGCTAAAAGGCTAAAGTTCACTTAATACTTAGAATCTTTTAAATAATATAAAACAAAAAATTTAAGTCAATTCCTACTTTTTTTCACTCTATTGCAGAAAGTCCTTTATAAATTTTCATTCAATTTTTTATGTTTATCTGTCGCCTTCTATTGGTAGATATATGCAACTTAAATTTAAAAAACTACAATGAATTAATTAAATTTAATGAATGAATTAATATTTAAAAAAACTGTATCAACATCGCGTGCCATCCACTACAAGTTGAAAAAAAATGTATTTGAACTTGAGTGGATGAATGAAAAGCATTTTATTAACGATTGAAAATTTGAACAAGATATATATAGGGAGAATGTGGGCTAATAGAAGGAATTGAAAAAAAAGGTACTTTGTGGAGATTCAGAGAAATTATTTCGTTCATTCCTGGGAGATAGAGATTCCTCCACTACTATGAACAAATGCTGGCGCTCTGTACGCATATTTCGGGTTCGAAGCCCGTCGGTGCCATGGATGTTTGTTACGTTTCGGAATCCACTTTAAACCGTAGGTTCCGGTCTAATAGGATCGAAGAGCGTTGTGGATGTATTGTTACTCCGCGTCCGTAGCTTATCTTCAAGCTACATGCACCTCCAGTGTAGTGCTAAGTGAGATACGTCAGTGCAGCGCTTGCCTTAAGGCATCGAAGACAATTGTCTAAGTGTTTTCCAGCTGCTTTAGAACAAAACAAAAACTATGAGAAAATGGGAAATAGGTGTGGTCTAATTGTTTGAATAAAGTGTTTTGATGACTATACGACTTATAAATATCCTACAATTATAGAGAAATATACGTTATACGCGAGGAAGTTATATTAATTAGATTTGCAGGGTAATCTGATCAATCTTATTACCAAACTTACATACTTTGCTTAAATATTACATTACTTACTTTGTTTCCTTTGCTACTATAGAGTATAATCTAATTTTTTTTGTATATGGATATAGTTTAAAGATATAAAATGTAGCCCGAAAGGTTTGAGGTGACAGAGAGAGAAAAATTATCCAAATTAAAATAAAAATGTGTTTAATTTTCATTTTATAATTGATAATTATTTATGTCTTAGACTCTTGTTTAAAGATTGCAGAGAGTCCAACCTTTCAATGAAAAACGATCTGATAAAATTGATGTATAGAAAAAACGTTATTTTTCAGAAAAAAAAATATTATTTGAATATTCTGAAATATTCGCACTATGCTTGTTACGGAAAAATATGAGCACTCCAGTAATATGTTTCACTATATATTAGGAAGAAAATGAAAAAATAAGAAATTAATTGATTTGCAAGAGTGTTCAAAAAAAGATGGCAAAATGTCATCGTGTCAAAAAAAAAAAAAATGTGATGACACGAACTTTGGTTTTTGGTAAGACACGAGCTTTCATGTGTAATGTAATGAGTTTTTAACTGTAAGCAAAATATTAATCAACCTTAGTTTACTCAGAACAACTTTAACACCCCTTAAATTTATGAATGTTAAAATAATTACAATGATGTTCTGAAATCTCTCAGTCCTGTTCTAATTTAGCAAATGTGTTCTTCTGAAATGGGTATCGACGGATGTCATATTTCAAATTTCTATTCTTCTGTTGTCTCTTCTCATTCTAATAGCGTTATCAAGGAAGGAAGCAGAATTAATAATTCTTACAACTGTTGTATAGGGTAACTTTGAGATTTGAATAGCGATGCATCAGGCTGAGAATGAATCTTCACCAAGCCAATTTAAAGACGGCTCATTCTCAGAGCCTGTGTTTCTGGAAATCCGAATTTCGCGCATCCGAAGCAAATTGACTGTCCCCCGAGTGATATGACGTCTCCAATAAGACACCTTCACCCCTTTCTGACCCTGCAGACAACCGCGCGATCTCCAGAGATCTGCAGGTCCCGCCTTTGGAGCTCAAAACGGCCCTCGGAAGATGACTGATTTCCGAAAGAGGTACAGATTTGGAATTACTCAGCAAATGCGGTTTCCGTCAAACCGCAGGAAGTGCGAGATATCTGATTGCTTTTACCTTTTCGCAGAAATCTCAAAACGCAATCATCGTTCTATCACAAGGCACCTCAGGAAGTAAAATTAGATGAAGGGATATTTCACACATTCTTGCATTTCGCACTGGACTAGAAATCCAATAACATGAGACATGGCGCCGAGGATTCTTTTGAGTTTGGTTTCTGGCGAGGAAGTTATATTAATTAGATATATTAGTTATATTATATTTATTATTAGAAATATTAGTTATATTAATTACTTCATTATTACCTTACTTACTTTATTCTATTGCTACTATACAGTATAATCTAATGTTGTTTATACATGGATATTGTTTAAGGGCCTAAAATGTAGCATGAAAAGTTTGAAGTGACAGAGGGAAAAAAAATGATCATAATTAAAATAAACATTTATTTAGTTTCCATTTTACAATTGGTAATTACTTACTTACTCATTACTTATTGGTAATTACTTAGACTCTTGTTCGATGATTGCAGAAAATCCACCTTTCCAATGAAAAACGATCTGATAATATTGATATATCAAAAAACGTTATTTTTTTAGAAAAAAAAATTATTATTTTAATATTATTTTGGAATATTCGCACTTTGCTTGTTATGGAAAAATTTGAGCACTCCAGCAGTATGTTTCGTTTTATTATATTAGGAAAAAAATGAAAAAATAAGAAATTAATTGATTTGCAAGAATGTTTAAAATAAGATGATTTTTTTGACATGATGACATTTTGCCATGGTGACACGAACTTTTGTCAAGGTACGAGCTTTCATGTGTAATGTAATGAATTTTTAGCTCTAAACAAAATATTTATTAGCCTTAGTTTACTAAAAATTGTTTTCTTTAATATTCTGTACGTTTATGAATGTTAAAGTAATTATAATGAGGTTCTGAAATCTCTAAAGGGTGGAATGTTTTAATAAAACATATCGTTTATTATAAGGGGATATATTTCTATTAAAAAGGGTTTAGATATTTTATAATATGGGTATAGATATTTCCATATAGATTTAGATATTTTTTATGGTTCTTTATTGATTAATAATTCTTAATTCCTTTATTAACAAGTAATATAAAAAAAAAATTTAAAGTCAATTCCTACTTTTTTTTCACTATGCTTCAGAAAGTCCTTTATAAATAATTTTCATTACTTTTTTAACTTTATCTGGAACCATCTGTCGGTAGACACTTGCAACTTAAATCTAAAAAAAAAAAAAACTGAAATTAATTAAGGAATTAATATTTGATAAAACGTATTAACATGAAGTGTCATCCACAACAAGTTAAAAAAATGTAGTTAAACTTGAGTGGATGATTAAAAAGTATTTTATGAACGATTAAAAATTTGAACAAGATATATAGAGGGAGACTGTGAACAAATAGTAGGAATTGAAAAAAAAAGAAGCATAATTTAATTCGTGGAAAACAAAACTTCAAGTAAAAAGTTCATTTAATTATTTAAATGACAGAAATAATAATAAAATAATTTATTAACAATTAAAATTACTAGCGAAGATATAGGCATTGAAAACAAATTATTCTTTGCTAAATGTTACTGTTGAAAGATAAATAATAATAATAATTGTTTAAGAATCCACTTGCGTCATAAAAAGACAATTTCTCAAATATGCAGCTCAAATTCTTAATTGAAAACTTCACTCAGGGAATCCATATTTCCCAAAGTGTAATCGATTCTTTTCACAAATAAAATGTAAAAAAAAAACAACCTATATCAGTTTATAGGTCGATACCAAAGTACAAAAGCTTCTATTTCTCAGAGAGATATCTTATTATTTGGTTTAACTACTGCTGTAGATTTCCTTTCATTCAAAACTCCGACTTGAAAACTGTTTTATTAGCATCCTTATCACAAATTTAATAAAGAAGACAAAAACAGCAGGACAGACACCTGTTTTGTCATTAGTGGCTAATTCTGTTTATCATTCACGCGCCGATATATCGAAAGCCGCTATCTGACCCCAGAGACGGCAGTTGCTCCTTTTGTGTGTGTGCATCAGAAAGTGGAAAGATCACCTTTTAAATTGTGTCCAACCCAACTCTTCCTTCGCCCCTTATCTCTTTACCGGAGAGGACGAACAAGCAACAAAAAGTGTCGCCGGCGAAGCCATCTTCAAAGTGCTTATCGCCCACCACAAAGTGTTTCGCACCATCGATTTGCATGACAATGGCTACGAATATTAAATATGAGGCAGTGTAGACAGAACAATAACCCGAATCTCTGCTGGGTTTCATAACTGCATGGTGGTGGCATGCATTCTTCACTGCCTTCGAAACTCTGGCGATGCATCTACTAACAACAATTTATGGGTAGATCTGAACGCTTTCTAAGTATAGATATATATTTTTTTTTCTTTATCGACTGAATTCATTGGATTAGAAAAGTCGGTAAAATTTGTGTTCTAGTTCATTCATTGTTTATTGGAGAGTATAGATATACTTATTTAGAATATTGTAAATGGAACCTTAAAATTGCGTACAATTGTATCTCAAGATGTATCACAATTTTCATGCAACAGCGAATAGTAATTCATATTGTTGATCGGTAAAATCAATTCTTGCCATAAAACTAACAATGATTTCGATGATTTTTGAAGTTTAGTATACTCTTAAACAAGAAAAGGCATCTCGAAGGAGGTATCTCAACAAACAGGGAACAACGAAAACAACAACAACAAGCGAATGTTTCAATTTTGGTACAGCTAGGATTCAGACTAGGACTATAAAGTATCTGAATGACGTGTGAAAAAGGAAAAATTCTGATTCTAGGACATAATTCCCTTTTGAATTTGATTTCATCTACTCACTTGGATTGCTGCAGTGTTTCTTTCGCTTTTGGATTCGCGCTCACTAAGAGCTGAGATCCTCGAATGAAAAAGTACATGCAATAAGACCAAAGGAAGGAGGATGGTTAATATGGGTCTTTACATTTGGGTTGGAGAGATTACGCCATTCGTGGTTGTGCGCAGGAATGATTGAGAATATAAATACAAGAAACAAATGCTTCTATGACTCTGGCCGATATGAGTGTGTTAAATTCGTTGGCTGTAAACCCCCTTCGTGTCTATGGAGGGAAACCGTGGGAGAAATTGGTTCCAAGTTATTGGGTGAAAACAAGGGCGATGTGTATCCAGTTGAATGTGCTGCTTAGAAAGTGTTTAATTGGGTTTTTCCCGGCTTTTTGTTGCAAAAAAACATTATTTTCAGAAAAACACTATTATGTGAATATTATTTTGAAATATTTGCACTTCGCTTTTTATGAAAAAATCTGGGCACTTCAATAGTATGTTCTGTTGTATTATATTAAGCAGAAAATGGAAAAATAAGAAATTAATTGATTTGCAAGAATGTTCAAAACAAGATAGCTGACACGAACTTTTTTTTGGTAAGGCACGAGCTTTCATGTGTTATATTAACACATATAACAATATGTGTATATAACACATATCATGTGTTATATAAACATATTGTTAATGAATTATATTAACAGTATTTTCTTTATAATTGCTGCTATACTGAAAAGGATATTACTATTTTCAGTGATTCAAATTAATCAACGGGAATTGCTATTTAAAATGGCCACTATTAACTCATACTTTAACATATTTCACGAGTTATTAAGCGTTTTTTAAAAGCATAAATGTCTGACAAGTATTTAATTTTTTTTGTTAATATTTAACTATAAAAAATATTTATCCCCCTTAGTATACTCAGAATAACTTTAATACCCCTTAACTTTATGAATGTTAAAGTAATTACAATGATGTTCTGAAATCTCGCAGTCCTCTTCTAAATTAGCAAATCTGTTCTTCTGAAATGGATGTGTCCTATTTTAAATTTATATTGTTCTGTTGTCTCTGCTCACTTTAATAGCGTTACCACAGACGGAAGCAGAATTCCTAATTCTTACAACTGTTGTATAGTATACCTTTGAGTTTTGAGTCGTGATACATCATTCTGAGAAGTGAATCTTCCCAAGCCAATTTAAAGACAGGTCATTCTCTGAGCCTGCGTTTCTCGAAGTGGGGCATTCGAAGCAAATTGACTGTCCCCCGAGTGATGTGACGTCTCCAATAAGACATCTCCACCCCTTTCTGTCCCTGCAGACAACCGCGCGATCTCCAGAGATCTGCAGGTCCACCGCCGAAGCCCGCCCAATGTGATTTCGGGCGGAAGAAATATGGACACCTTATCAGTTCCTCTGAGCTCAGAACGGCCCTCGGAAGAGATGACTGATTTCCGAAAGAGATGCAGATACTCTGCAAATGCGGTTTCCGTCAAACAGAAGGAAGTGCGAGATATCTGATTGATTTTACCTTTTCGTAGAGATCTGAAAACGCAATCATCGTTCTATCGCAAAGCACATCCGGAAGTAAAATTAGATGAAAGGATATTTCACACATTCCTGCATTTCGCGCTGGACTGGAAATCCAATAACATGAGACATAAGGCTGCGAGGATTCTTTTCAGTTTGGTTTCTGGTGAGGAAGTTATATTAATTAGATTTGCAGAGAATATCTGATTTAGCATATTACCAAATCATCATACTTTACTTAATTATCCCCTTACTTACATTATTCTACTGCTACTGTAGAATATAATCTAATGGGTTTTTTTTACATGAATATAGTTTAAAGGCATAAAATGTAGCATGCAAAGTTTGAAGTGACAGAAAGGAAAAAAATGATAAAAATTAAAACGTGTGTAGTTTTCAATTTATCATTGGTAATTATTTATGTCTTAGACTCTTGTTAGATGATTGCAGACAGACCAACCTTCCGATGAAAAACGATCTGATAATATTGATATATAAAAAACAAGTTATTTTTCAGAAAATAAATATTATTTTGAAATATGCGCATTTTGCTTGTTATGGAAAAATTTGAGAACTCCAGTAGTACGTTTCGTTGTATTATATAAGGAAGAAAATGTAAAAATAAGAAATGAATTGATTTGCAAGAATGTTCAAAACAAGATTTACTGACACGGACTTTTTTTTGGGGTAAGGCTCGAGCTATCATGTGTAATGTATTGAATTATATTAATAGTTTCTTTTTTATAATCGCTGCTATACTGGAAAGGATTTTACTATTTCCGTGTCGTTCCTTTGATTGAAATTAATCAACGGGAATTGCTATTTAGAAAGAAGGCCACTATTCACTCATACTATAACATATTTCACGAGTAATTAAGCGTTTTTTAAAAGCATGAATATCTGAGAAGTATTCATTTAATTTCTTTTGTTAATTTTTAACTGTAAGCAAAATATTTATCAAGCTTAGTTTACTCAAAATAACTTTTTTACCCCTTGAATTTATGAATGTTAAAGTAATTAAAATAATGTTCTGAAATCTCGCAGAGAAAAATCGAATCATCGAACATCTCGAAATCATAATCGAACACCTCGAAATGTTCTAATTTAGCAAATCTGTTCTTCTGAAACGGACATCGGCGGATGTCATATTTCAAATTTCTATTGTTCTGTTGTCTCTTCTCACTTTAATAGCGTTATTGCAGAAGGAAGCAGAATTCCTAATTCTTACAACTGTTGTATAGAATAACTTTGAGATTTGAATCGGGACGCATCGGGCTTAGAAGTGAATCTAAAGACAGGTCATTCTTAGAGACTGCGTTTCACGAAGTCGGGCATCCGAAGCAAATTGACTGTCCCCCGAGTGATGCGACGTCTTCAATAAGACGTCTCCACCCTTTTCTGTCCCTGCAGACGACAGCGCAATCTCCAGAGATCTGCAGGTCCCGATGAAGGCCGCCCAATGTGATTTCGGGCGGGAGAAATATGGAGGCACCTTATCAGCCTCCTCTGAGCTCAAAACGGCCCTCGGAAGAGATGACTGATTTCCGAAAGAGATTTCAGATTGGAAAGGACTCTGGAAATGCGGTTTCCGTCAAACAACAGCAAGTACGAGATATCTGATTGCTTTTACCTTTTCGCAGAGATGTGAAAACGCAATCACTTTCTATTCGCAAGGCACATCCGGAAGTAAAATTAGATGAAAGGATATTTCCCACATTCTTGCATCTCGCACTGGACTAGAAATCCAATAACATGAGACATAAGGCTGCGAGAATTCTTTTCAGTTTGGTTTCTGGTGAGGAAGTTATTTTAATTAGATTTGCAGGGAATCTGATCTATCATATTACCAAACTTGCATAGTATACTTTAGTTAATTATTATCTTACTTACTTTATTCTACTGCTACTGTAGAGTATAATCTAACGTTGTTTATACATGAATATAGTTTAAAGGCATAAAATGTAGCATGAAAAGTTTGAGATTTGGTTTGGTTTATCGCTATACGCTCATCTTGAGCGCACATTTTAAACCGACCGGGACCTACATTTTTAATGGGATTTTGAACCATTACAAACACCCATGGCATCGCAGAGACTAGAACACGAAATCTGTTATATCGAGCGCCAGAGAGCTAGCCACTCAGCCATTATTCCCCTGAGGTGACAGAGAGAAAAAAAATTATCCAAATTAAAATAAGCCTGTGTTTAGTTTCCATTTTATAATTGGTAATTATTTATGTCTTAGACTCTTTTTAAATGATTGCAGAGAGTCCAACCTTTCAATGAAAAACGATCTGATAATATTGATATATCAAAAAAACGTTATTTTTCAGGAAAGAAAAAAAAAAAAAAAAAAAAAAAATGGAAACCCCCTTCGTGTCGATGGAGGGAAATCGTGGGAGAAATTGGTTCAAGTTATTGTGTCAAAACAAGGGCGACGTGTATCCAGCTGAGTGGGCTGCATAGAAAGTGTTTAATTGGGTTTTAATTGGCTTTCGTTGCAAAAAAAACGTTATTTCAGAAAAAAAATTATTATGTAAATATTATTTTGAAACATTCGCACTTTTCTTGTTATGGAATAATTTGAGCACTCCAGTAGTATGTTTCGTTGTATTATATTAGGAAGAAAATGAAAAAAAAATCAGAAATTAATTAATTTTCAAAAATGTTCAAAACAAGATGTCTGACATGGTGAGGTGATTGACAAGTTTGAGGTGAGAGAGAGAGAGAGAGAAGTGATCCAAATTAAAATAAACATCTTTTAAATTTTCATTTTACAAGTGGTAATTATTGTCTTGCAGAGAGTCTAACCTTCCAATAAAAAATGACCTGATACTATTGGCCGCATTCAAAAATTTCCAAATGTAAAAAAAAAACATTTTTAGGTAGAATTTGGTAAGGCACGAGATTTCATGTGTAATGTATTGAATTATAGTAATAGTTTTTTCTTTATAATCACTGCTGTACTCGAAAGAATATTACTATTTCCGTGTCTTGCCAGTGATTCATATTAATCAATGGGAATTGCATTTTAGAATATAAGCCCCTATTAAATCATACTATAACATATCTCACGAGTAATTAAGCGTTTTTTAAAAGAATGAATGTCTGAGAAGTATTTATTGAATTTTTTTTTTTTTTTTTTTTTTTTTTTTTTTTATATTTTTTGTTAATTTTTAACTATAAACAGAATTATCACCCTTAGTGTACTCAGAATAATTTTAATACTCCTTAAATTTATGAATGTTAAAGCAATTACAATGATGTTCTGAAATCTCGCGGTCCTCTTCTAATTCAGCAAATCTGTTCTTCTGAAATGGGCATAGGCGGATGTCGTATTTCAAATTTCTATTGTTCTGTTACTCTTCTCATTCTAATAGCGTTATCACAGAAGGAAGCAGAATTCCTAATTCTTACAATTGTTGTATAGAATAACTTTGAGATTTGAATCGTGATGCATCAGGCTGAGAAGTGAATCTTCACCAAGCCAATTTACAGACGGGTCATTCTCAGAGACTGCGTTTCACGAAGTCGGGCATCCGAAGCAAATTGACTGTCCCCCGAGTGACGTGACGTCTCCACCCTTTTCTGTCTCCAGAGATCTGCAGGTACCCGCCGAAGCCCGCCCAATGTGATTTCGGGCGGGAGAAATATGGAGACACCTTATCAGTCGGAGCTCAAAACGGCCCTCGGAGGAGATGACTGATTTCCGAAAGAGATACAGATTGGGAGGGCTCTGCAAATGCGGTTTCCGTCAAACAGCAGGAAGTGCGAGATATCTGATTGCTTACCTTTTCGCAGAGAGATCTGAAAACGCAATCACGTTCTATTCGCAAGGCACAACCGGAAGTAAAATTAGATGAAAGGATATTTTACACATTCTTGCACTGGACTAGAAATCCAATAACATGAGACATAAGGCTGCGAGGATTTTTTTGAGTTTGGTTTCTGGCGAGGAAGTTATATTAATTAGATTTGCAGGGTAATTGGATTTATCATCTTGCCAAACTTACATACTTTGCTTAATTATTGCCTTACTTACTTTATTATATTTCTGCTATAGAGTATAATCTAATGCTTTTTTTATACAGGGATATAATTAAATATCCCTGTATAGTTAAATATTTATATATAGCATGAAAAGTTTGAAGTTACAGAGAGAAAAAATGATCGAAATTAGAATAAACATGTGTTTAGTTTCCATTTTACAATTGGTAATTATTTATGTCTTATATTGCAGAAATTCTAACTTTCCAATGAAAAATGATCTGCTAATTTTGACCGTATTCAAAACTTTCCAAATTGAAAAAACACTTTTAGAAAGAAATTTGCTATCTATAACTGATATTTTGGTGTCAGTTCAGATTAAAAATTACTTGAAGACAGTTCCTTTCACATCCATCCTTAAAAATTGAAAAACTACGTTCAGAGTTCACGAGAGCTGTACAATAAATGATATGTAACAAATGTATCCACAAGAATAGTTTTTTCCAATGAATATTCAAGCACTTTTATAAACTCCTTTTTTTATGTAAAAAGGGCTTAGGTTAAAAAAGTGAATTCATAAGAAATTATAATGTGAATTCATGAGAAATAATGGGATCAATATTTCTTCATATTTAATGTGCTTACAATATTCTATATAATTATCAAAGCGCACATCTATAGTTTCTAGTGGAACACGCATGTGATTTTTGGTGAGGACAGCTTTCGACATAATGCGAAGACCTGGGTTTTGCAAATTTCTTATTGGGGAAAATACACTCTTTCTTCAACCACTTTTGGACATTCTACCATAAACTGGTGTTAAATAGCTGAAACTATTCCAGTTACGTTTTATATAAAACGCAGGGTTTTCGGTATCACACACAAAATTTTCATATTCGTAACTTTGTAAACATCAAAAGCTTTCTTTTTAGCTTCTGTTATAATTTTGTTAAAAACGTTTGTCAAATATAGGGTTGTTTTACACTGAACTCATAGTATCCCGTAATTGTTTTGAGCAGTGTTTCACGTGCATCATAGAAGTGAAAAGTGTGTGTTTCAGTGTTTCACGTGAATCAAATTCTATAACAAAACCATCACAACATACGCAGTACAAAATCCTGAAGGGCTCCACGTTTCAGACCTCTCCAAATAAGAAATGAAAGAAAGTTGTTCTAGATCCAATACATATAAATTTCTTTTATGAAACCATACATAAAAGTAATTTCCTCCTACTGAACTCCCAATATTCCCTAATTGTTTTGAGCAGTGTAATATATATGTATATATATATTCTATTCTATTACTAATGAATTTTTTTATTCTATTATTATACGCATTCCTTTTCAATTTCTGAAAAATCATGGACAGGATTTATAAATATTTATTTTGTATATAAGAAAAACTTAAATTATCTTAAATAATGCTTTGATGAAAATATTGATTTATCTGAAATAGTTAAGTCATATTTTAAATGTACTTAAGGATAAAAAGAGATCAGTTTTTTTACTCAAGGAATTTAAAATCTTTCCCCTCAGAGAAACCTTCTGCACTTCTGAATTTCTGGACAATTGCTTTAAGTAGTAGACCAGGGTGATTTCTACCGTGGCACCCACGCTTTATCATACAAACCAGAGGGGGGGGGAGGTGTGACAAGAGTTTTACTTGTAGGAATAAAAAGATAACCTTACCAAAAAGATAGAAATCGGTACATTGGGGACCAGTTTATTTAAAATTCTTGTGTCAAAAGTATTGAGTTCTATTAACAACAGCGAATAAATTGATCACTTACATCTTCTTTTCTTTTCAATTCCTTCTATTAGCTCACACTCTCCCTATATATATCTTGACCAAATTTTCAATCGTTCATAAAGTACTTTTTATTCATCCACTCAAGTTCAAATACATTTTTTTAAAACTTGTAGTGGATGACACTCGATGTAAATACAGTTTTTTTCAAATATTAATTCATTCATTAAATTTACTTCATTAATTTTAGTTTTTTTTTTTTTTTAGATTTAAATTGCATATATTTAAAAATACATGACGCCAGATAAACTTTAAAAAAAAACGAATGAAAATTATTTATAAAGGACTTTTTGCAATAGAGTGAAAAAAAGTAGGACTTTAATAGTTTAAATTTTTTTATATATATTACTAGTTTTCATCTCATTCTATGCAACGAAATCACCCTGAGTATCGACTTTTCTCTTTTCATCGTTTGATGCACTTTTTTTTCTGCTGCGCCTTGCCACTGCGCATGGAACTTAAACCGCGGAATTCACTCTGTTAGGGGAAGAAGGTCATTAGTTTAAAGAATCCCGGGCTTTTCTCCATTTCCTTAAAAGCCGCGCTGCTGATGTTCTGCGAGGATAGATATCAGCAATCTCGAGTAAATTGAAGTGGAGCATTTCGATTCTTGCAGCGGCATTTTGAATTGTGGCGCTCCTCTAATCGACCCCCTCTTACTCAAAATTCCCGCCAACAGCTTTTATGGGCGGTCGCTTCCCCTAAAAGCAAATTAATTTGTTTCCACAGAATATCTTTAGTGCTTTTATGCTTTACTTTCCGAATATTTGAAGAAGAGACTTAAACCTTTATCGAGCCTTTTTACATAAAGACGATTTGGAATTTTTTTTTTTATATTCAGCAATTACGCTTTTCTTGCTGCTTGGTTATAATTCGAACTTTTATCTAGTAGATGACATTTCTTTAATGAACTTTTTGTTTTTAATGTTCCTTAAATTTTAAATCATAAAAACTAAGTTTTAAATCACGAAAGGAATGAAGAGGCAGCTAAAAGGCTAAAGTTCACTTAATACTTGAAGTCTTTCAAAAAGTGACTGAATGGAGATTGAGAGAAAGTATTTTGTTCATTTCCGGGAAAATGGAGTTTTCTCCACTACTATGAGCAAATGTGATATTTAAATATTTTTATTTGTGGGGTCTAATTGTTTGAATACTATACTATATACTAATTGTT
>BPLQ01000392.1:706791-717919 GCA_021605075.1 Caerostris darwini | reverse complement strand
TTTGAATACTATACTATATACTAATTGTTTGAATACTATACTAGATACTAATTGTTTGAATACTGTTGTTTTGATGTTTATACGACTTATAAATAAACTACAATTATTGAAAAATAAGTATTTATATAAAATGTGAAAAAGTAATGTATATTAATACTTTGTGATTCATGTGGAAAATATAACCTATTAGTTATGTTATTTTGGTTCTTAAAAATTAAATTAAAATTTTGGAAAAGGATTATTTGGGACATTACTAGAGCATCAAGTGCGAATTGTTTTGTAAACTAATATACAGCTGCTGCAATTTTTTAACTGCGTTACCTTATATATGTTGCATATGTATCTGTTGCTGAAGAGAACATATGTATCGATTTTACGAAAAGCATCCCCAGAGAAAATATATCATTTATAGAAAATGATATGGTTGTGGAATGAGATTCATCACATGGGAAGCTAATAAAATTTCGTTATTTTTAACACACTCATTATCTTTATCGAGGGACATAGATGATGATTCTTTTTCAAAAAATGTTAATTTGTCTCGTGTTTTTTGATCTTAGAAATCTATGTACGGCATGGATGTTTGTGATGCAAATGTCGATATCAAATTATTTTTATTGGATACCATTTCGGTTTGGCATCTAGTCAAAGCAACTCTTAAATACTTGGCTTCAGTTCGCGGAGAGATTTTCTAAGGAATAAATTCTTGGTGAAGTAAAGATTCAGATTTCTTGATAGGTCTAAAATCCCAAATTAATCAGGGTTCATAGAAAACTGCATAACAAAGAATAAGGAATGATTTCACAAATTTTAAGGAAATCTATCCATTTGGCATCCATTAAAAAGAGATGGCATAAAATAGAATAGCGTTGGTAAATAAAGTTGGTAATAATGGAAAAAAGATTTTAAAATAAGTTTTATCTGATGATTGCATTAATAATCAAATTATTAAGTTTAAATAATTAGTAACGTTTATAATATCTTTATTGATTTAATATTTTCACAAACATCGTCAAAAAGAGATTCAAGTTACCTTGAAGAAATGAGGGATAAATCGTGTTCACCCAGAATGCAACTAGGTCTTTAAGTGGGTTTCATATCCTATTGGTTCATATATTAGCATACATTATAATCATATATTAACTTTTTAACTTTTATTTCGCATTGAAATCGGTAAAAAAAATAATTCTTCGTAATTCAGTTGCATAAGAGACATGCATTATGGTTTCGTTCTATTTCAAGTTTAATTATCTTTATTAAAATGCTTTGAATGATTCGATTGACCATACTGTGATTATTTATAAATATTTCATACATTGAATAAATATTATTTGTGAAATATTGAATATCAGATAATAATTATCCTTCTGCAAAAGTTTTAATAAACTTATATGTTTCGAAGGTAGGTAAATGCATTAAAATTGCAATGATTTCCAACTCTAACAAGCGAGTCCGTTCCTTTTATATATTCTTCAGATATTTATTATGTAATTAAAGGTAAATATTTCTGAAAAGCTACACTCATATCTCTAAGCGATTGCGGAGTCAGGGAGTCCCTTTCGAAACCATATCTCTCCTCGAAAATCGGTTATTTGTGGCCATTCCACCGACACTAATGCACTTCCGTTTCGCATTACGCCGAATAAGCTTTCTAGAGAGTGGCAACACCGCCCTTCGCAGCCCCGTCCTCAGAGTGCGGGGGAAGCGGAAGTCCTTGTTTTGGACGTCCCTTCCGACTCAGCACAAACGACGCTCCATTGTGGCGACTCCTCCTCGAAAACATTTGTTTCCATTTTTAAAATAGTATGTTACTGTTATAGAGGATACGTTTTATTAAAACATATCCTTTATTATAAGGGGATATATTTCTATTAAAAATGGTTTAGATATTTTATTATGTGGATATAGATATTTTTTATGGTGCTTTATTGATTAACGATTCTTAATTCCTTTATTAACAAGTAATATATAAAAAAAGAAAATTTTAAAGTCAATTCCAATTTTTTTTCACTATACTGCAGAAAATCCTTTACAAATAAAGTTTAACTTTTACTCTTGTGTCTGGTGCCATCTATTGGTAGACACATGCAACTTAAATCTAAAAAAAAAAAATAATAAAATTAATTAATAAATTAATATTTGATAAAGCGTATTTACATGAAGTGTCATCCACTACAAGTTCAAAAAAATGTATTTGAACTTGAGTG
The DNA here is from genome assembly GCA_021605075.1 of Caerostris darwini. Taxonomy (NCBI): domain Eukaryota; kingdom Metazoa; phylum Arthropoda; class Arachnida; order Araneae; family Araneidae; genus Caerostris; species Caerostris darwini. The sequence continues at coordinate 715,712 of BPLQ01000392.1, read as the reverse complement.
GATGAATAAAAAGTATTTTATGAACGATTGAAAATTTGAATAACATATATTATAGGAAAAAGTAAACTAATATTAGCAATTGAAAAAAAAGCATAATTTAATTCGTGGAAGACAAAACTTCAAGTAAAAATAGTTTATTTAATTATTTAAATGACAAAAATAACAATAAATTAGTTTATTAACAATTAAAAGTTCTAGGTAAGATATAGGTATTGAAAAAAAATTACTCTTTGCTAAATGTTACTATTGAAAGATGAATAATAACAATAATAATTATTTAAGAATCCCCTTGTATCATAAAAAGACAATTTCTCAAATATGTAGTTCACATGTTAATTGAAAGTTTCACTGAGGGAATCCATATTTCCCAAAGTAATCAATTCTTTTCAGAAATAAAATGTAAATAGAAAAAACAACTTATATGAGTTAATAGGTCGATACCAAAGTACAAAAGCTTCTATTTCTCAGAGAGATATCTTATTATTTGGTTTAACTACTGCTGTAGATTTCCTTTCATTCAAAACTGCGACTTGAAAACTGTTTTATTAGCATCCTTATCACAAATTTAATAAAGAAGATAAAAACAGCAGGAACAGACACCTGGTTTGTCATTAGCGGCTAATTTTGTTTATCATTCACGCGCCGATGTATCGAAAGCCGCTATCTGACCCCAGAGACGGCCGTTATTCCTTTTGTCCGTGTATCAGAAAGTGGAAAGATCACCTCTTAAATTGTTTCCAACCCAACTCTTCCTTCGCCCCTTATCTCTGCCCGGAGAGGACGAACAAAACAAAAAGTGTCGATAGCGAAGACATCTTCAAAGTTCTTATCGTCCACCACAGAGTGTTTCGCACCATCGATTTGCATGACAATGGCCGTGAATATTGAATACGAGGTGGTGTAAACAAAACAATAACCAGAATCTATACTGGCTTTCATAACTACGTGGTGGTGGCATGCATTCTTCACTGCCTTCACAATTTTGGCGAACCATTTTCTAACAACAATTTATGGGTAGATCTAAACGCTTTCCAACTATAGATAATTTTTTTCTTTATCGACTGTATCCATAGGATTAGAAAGAATTTGCTGCTTTAGTTGATTCATTGTTTATTGGAGAGTATAGATATACATCTTTAGAATATTGTATATGGAACCCTATAATTGATTGCAATTGTATTTATATTTTTCATAGGTAAAATAAATTCTTGCCATAAACCGATTACGAGTTCGATGACTTTTCGATGGATTTAATATACTGTAAGTAAAAAAGCCATCGCAAAAAAGGCATCTCAACAAATAAGGAACAACGAAAACAACAACAAAATTCTATTTTAACAAGCGAATGATTCAATTTTTTTACAGCTAGGATTCAAATCTGATGTATAGCTAGGACTATAGAGTACCTGAATGAAGTGTGAAAGAGCAGGAATTTTAATTCTGGGACATAATTTCCTTCTGAATTTGATTCCGTCTACTCACTTGGATTGTTCCAATGTTTCTTTCGCATTTGAATTCGCGCTCACTATCAAGTGCGATCATCGAATGAACAAGAATGAACATCGAAGCCCTCCCAATGTGATTTCGGGCGGGAGAAATATGGAGGCACCTTATCAGTTTCCTCTGAGCTCAAAACTGACCTCGGAAGATGACTGATTTCCGAAAGAGATTTCAGATTGGGAGGGCTCTGTCAAATGCGGTTTCCGTCAAACATCAGGAAGTGCGAGATATCTGATTGCTTACCTTTTCGCAGAGATCTGAAAACGCAATCACTTTATATTTGCAAGCACATCCAGAAGTAAAATTAAATGAAAGGATATTTCACACATTCCTACATTTCGCTGTGGACTAGAAATCCAATAACGGGAGGTGGTGAGGATCCTTTCTGGCGAGGAAGTTACAGTAATTTGATTTGCAGGGTAATCTGATCTATCATATTACCAAACGTGCATACAGTACTTAATTATGATTAAGGGCAATCTGATTTAATATTATTAATAAGTTACCAAGCTAACATACTTTACTTACTTTATTCTATTGCTACTATAGAGTATAATCTAACGATTTTTATATATATAAATATAGTTTAAAGGCATATAATGTAGCATGGAAAGTTTGAGGTAACAGAGAGAAAAATTGATCAAAATTAGAATTTTTAGTTAAGTTTCAATGGTAGTTATTTATGTCTCAGACTCTTGTTTGATGACTATAGAGAGCCCAACCATTCAATGGAAAACGATCTGATACTATTGACATATATGAAAAAAACATTATTTTTCAGAAAAAAATTATTAATTGAATACTATTTTGAAATATTCGCACTTTGCTTGTTATGGAGAAATTTGAGCTCTAAAGTAGTATGTTTCGTTGTATTATATTAGGAAGAAATGAAAAAATAAGAAATTAATTGATTTGCAAGAATGTTCAAGACAAGATGTTTTTATTTTTGGCACGAGGACATTTTGCCATGACGACACGAACTTTTGTTTTTGGTAAGGCACGAGCTTTCATGTGTAATGTAATGAATTACATTAATAGTTTTTACTTTATAATTGCTGATATACTAGAAAAGATATTACTATTTCCTTGTCTTTCTCGTGATTGAAATTAATTAACGCGGAATTGCAATTTAGAATGGAGGCCACTATTAACTCATACTTTAACATATTTCACGAGTTATTAAACTTTTTTTAAAAGCATGAATGTTTTAGAAGTATTTATTTAATTTTTAACTGTAAACAAAATATTTATCAACCTTAGTTTATTAAAAATAACTAAAAATTTATGAATGTTAAAGTAATTACAATGGTGTTCTGAAATCTCGCAGTCCTGTTTGAATTTTGCAAATCTGTTCTTCCGAAATGGGCATCGGCAGATGTCGTATTTCAAATTCCTATTATTCTGTTGTCTCTTCTCACTTTAAAAGCGTTATTACAAAATGAAGCAGAATTACTAATTCTTGCAACTGTTGTATAGAATTACTTTAAGATTTGAATCGTGATGCATCCGGCTGAGAAGGGAATATTCCCAAGCCAATTGAAAGACAGATCATTCTCAGAGTCTGCGTTTCTCGAAGTCGCGCATCCGAATCAAATTGGCTGTCCCCCGAGTAATGTGACGTCCCCACCCCTTTCTGTCCCTGCAGACCACCGCGTGATTCCAGAGATCTGCAGATCCCACCGAAGCCCGCCCAATGTGATTTCGGGCGGGAGAAATATGGAGACACCTTATCAGTCGGAGCTCAAAACGGCCCTCGGAGGAGATGACTGATTTCCGAAAGAGATACAGATTGGGAGGGCTCTGCAAATGCGGTTTCCGTCAAACAGCAGGAAGTGCGAGATATCTGATTGCTTACCTTTTCGCAGAGAGATCTGAAAACGCAATCACGTTCTATTCGCAAGGCACAACCGGAAGTAAAATTAGATGAAAGGATATTTTACACATTCCTGCATTTGGCACTAGACTGGAAATCCAATAACGGGAGGTGGTGAGGATTCTTTCTGGCGAGGAAGTTACAGTAATTAGATTTGCAGGGTAATCTGATTTATCAATATTACCAAACTCGCATACTTTAATTATCACCTAACTTGCTTTATTCTATTGCTACTGTAGAGTATAATACAATGTTTTTATACATTGTTTGAGGGGATAAACATATAAAGTGCATAGTTGACAAAAAAAGTATATAGTGAATGTACACAAAAGTACATATTTGACATACAAAAGTTTGAGGTGATAGAGAGAGAAAAAATCATCAAGATTAAAATAAACATGTGTTTACTACTGTGTCCAAAAAGTAAGACCAATATTCAATTTAAAATTCCCGGGGCTTATGGAATTTCAATTTTTTTTCTTTTTTAGGTTGCTGGTACTGTCCCTGACATCTGTGTGAAATTGGGCGTCAAAATATTCATTAGTGTTTGCGTTACGCTTGGCTTTGTGAGACGCTAAAACTGATTCCGGTTTTTGAAATGTATGAATTCGTTGAGCAAAGAACTTGCATTACACTTTGCTTGCAGAAACGTATAGAATGTTGCAGAAGGCATTCGCTGAGCATTACTATGTTGGAAAGAAATGTTTAGAAGAGTATAAACAGTTCAAAGAAGGTAGATAATGCGTTGAAGACGAAGAACCCTGGTCGTCCACCAACCTCAACCGGCGAAGCTTACGTCCAAAAAAATTAAAGATTTCGTGATTGCAAACCGTCAATTTACAATTAGAGACTTTTGAAGGTCATCCCTGCCGATGAATTTTTAGCATGTATTGAGGATTGGGAAAAAAGTTGGCATAAGTGTCCGGAGGGGATTACTTTGAAGACGATGAAATATGTTTGGAAGAATAAATAAAGAGTTTTTGAAAAAAATAATTGGTCTTACTTTTTAGGCACAGTAATAGTTTTCATTTTACAATAGGTAATTATTTATGCCATACTCTTGTTAGATGATTGCAGAGAATCTAATCCTCCATTGAAAAATGACCTGATACTATTGGCTTCATTCAAAAATTTCCAAATAAAAAAACATTTTTTAGGTAGACATTTGCTATCTATAACTGATATTTTGATTACAGTTCAGATTGAAAATTACGTAAAGACAGCTCCTTTCACATCCATCTATAAAAAATTGAAAATTTACGTTGAGTGTTCATGAGAGCTATGCAATAAATGATATAGTACAACAAAAAGTATCCACAAGAACAGTTTTTTTCCTCCTTTTCAAATCGTGAATCTTCCCAACTTGTTTGAGATTTGACAAGCGCATAGAGAAACTTCTCCAGGAGCGCAGATCCCAATTTGAAAAACATTTCGGATGAACAAACCCTCTTTTCTTTAAATATTTCTCATTAAGTGTAGCCGAGCGTAATTTTGGAAGGTGGGGAAATAAAATTCGAGTACATCCTTCCGCGCTCTGTCTCGTCTGATTGGTCGAATATAATGGGGTCGCTGATTAAAAGATTCCAGCTTCGTTTTTTTCTTCATTTGTTTTTATGTCGATTCGAAAACTTGTTTGCATGCGATCTCTGTTTTAAAAACGGATCGCCATATATGTTGATAGTGTTCGATTACCTCGTTGCTTTCGCATCAAATAAGAATGTTTGGAAAATTTCAAGTAGAATTCTCGCATTGATTTGAAGTTCTCAGTATTCTTGGGAAATTCGTATAGAAAGTTTTAAAATATATATTGAAATTCATTTACATTTAATGAAAAACTATTATTGAAGATAATTTTTTTTTATCAAAAATATGTTCATCGTTAAACGTTAAACATACAAATTTTAAGAAACAAGTAATATAAAAGAAATTTTTAAGTAAATTTTTTTTACAACAAAATTTCTTTGTAAATAATCAAATTTTCCCCTTAACTAATAGTTTTAATCATTTGAATTTGTAAGTTACGATAATTTAATTTTTCCTTTTTATTTCGTAAAAATATAGGCAGAAGGAAAATGCATGAATTAATAATTCCGCTAATCTTCTAAATGAATGAAATTTAACCTGCAAAAAAATTAAATTTAATTCAATTTTCTGTAATGGAAAGTATCCTTTTCTTTTATAAATATCCTTTTAGTTTCACAAAAATATTGGTATGAATATGCTATGAAACCTAATGTTTCGAAAATGAAAGTGTCAGTAATGATCAAGACAATAAGGTTTATCAGGGACACAGAGTTATTTTAAATGGGACTTATATGATTTAAGACGAAGTATGACAGGACTGTTTTTAAACTAAAAGCTTCTAAACGTATTCATTAATTATTTTAAGATGCCTAAGAATTAAAATGGTTTGCGTTAGACGCATTTAGTGTTTTTTACACCTGCTACAAAAATCTATTTTGTCTGTTCAAAAACAAAGGGTCATGAAAACGTTTCTATAAAGATAGTTGAAAGGCAGATCATAATGTTTGAAACAGTATCAAAATTAGGATTATTATTTAAAATAAAGAGCAATAATTTTGCTCTTTATTTTAATTCCTAATTTTGATGATGCTTTGGTCCGAGAATTGAATGGTACTGTGAACAATGATTTTACAGTAATTTTATGGATTTATTTTATTTTATTTGGAACTAAAAGAATTTATTTCCTACGCAATTAAGCTTTACTCCCAGTGAAAGGAAAGTTTGTAAAGTTTTCTTGCTTCTTTAAGAATTTCGTCTGTGAACTCGAACATTTCTTTTTCACTAAATTGTCTTCCTGCCGAACACAAGTGCTACGTTTTGTGTAAGCCATTTGACCTATTTAATTTAAAATCTGTTAATAAATTTTTAAAAACTTGTCTTATATTTGAAATAAAGTTGCATTTGTGTATTTTTAATACACGCGCAATTGTATTTCCTACATAATATCGAAACGTAACATGCATGAAATAAAGTGTCAGAAGTCCACCTTGGAATTATAATTGGAAGTTGGATTCCTGAAGAGCCAAGTTCTTTCCATGCAGGTTCCTCCATCGAGGTCAACTGTCAAATCATAAGCTAATTTTGGTCTTAAAACCAGGAGAAAAAAATGGTACAGCCAAGAAAAGTAGCTTGATTCAACGGGTGTTCATTTTTACGAGGAAAACATTCCAAAGAATTTACTCCTAACGAATTACATGCGCTTTCATTTACTGCTGTTGCTCTGGAATTCCGTTAATTGGTGAATAACGCCGTTGAATTCCAGAAACACAAACTATCCGAATTCAGGCACACCGTAAACAGGGATGATCATTTTGTCACTTATTAAAACAATCGAATTACATTTGTGTCACATTTTGCCGATTTAATCATTTCTTCGGGGACTAATTTATGTAACGATTCAGCCAAATATAACTCTGAAAATGAATTTAAACTAAGACGACTTAGAATAAATAAACTAAGAATGACTTAAGCCAAAGGTCCCGGACATTTGAAAACTACGCAGCGAAAAATTTACAATGGCCTATGAAATTAGCATGTTTGGAATGCGTTCCTGCAACAATTAGAATCTGTAGGCTTGAGCAATTGTCCTCCATGCAAAAGGGTGGGCTTCATGAGAGAATTGGCATGACATATTTGCTGTTCAATCATTCGATCTGTGTTAGATGACTTAAATTTCATTCTTTTATTATTTGTCGCATGATCACTATAAAAGATATAGAAAATACTAAAAACATAAATCGAATTTTTTTTATATAAATTTTTTTACTAATACATTGAATAGATACAAATTGATAAATTCCTTATTCTACACTGTGGAAATGTCTCGCTTTCCAAGAATTATTTTTCTTATTAGGAAATGCTTTTGTGCAATGAAGTACATAGTTTGTTTTAAGCCGATTAACATCGTTCGTTGAATTGCAACATACATTTAATATGTAAGTACTTTATTTTTTATGGAACGTGTATCAAAGTACTTTTGTATAAAGGGATTTGAAATAAAAGATTGTTTTAAAAGAATCAAAGTAATTTTTTTCATGCAAGTACATATATACATTATATATATTTGCAAAGAACAATGTGTGTATATGTATATTAAAACAATTTTGCAAAACGTATTGAGCAACATCTGTTTGGAAATATCTGATTCCTCCTCCACTCCGAATAATTTTTTCATCGAAAGGAAGTGGAACATTTATAAACGAATAAACAATTGAATTTAAACCAACTCCACTCTTCCATATCCATCGCCTTCTGTATTTTAACTTCATTAATAAAGGCAATAAAAAATCAACAAGGAAAATTTATCATTACACACTGATAAAGCCTCTGATAAATGCCTTCATCTGTAAGCTACATTACCTCAATTGACTAGACAAAAAAATCTCAATCATTTTTCAGCAAATAAATTTATAAAATCAACTCTTAGTGTAGTCAATAAAAAAATCGTTGCTTTAAATAAATAATTTAAAATCAGTACCCACTCCCTCAAACTTCCTTATGTAACAATATATCCGAAAAATCACTGAACTCCAATAGATCAATCCTTTATCACCTGGGATACCTTTAAACACATGAATTAACCAAGCGAGATATTTTTAATAATATTATTAAATAATATTAATCTTCTTAATATTATTTATTTTGCCATCACGGCAGATTCATACAAGTGGATTATTAATAATAATAAACAAGTTTTAATTTTTTTAAATGACTCTTCGAACAATATGTCTGCCATATATATATATATATATATCTTTGATTTTAGGGATATCTTGTCCAGCAATCCTCTTGGAAACTTCCGCCGTCTGGTGGCCAGTTGGCAGCCGATATGGCCTTTGATAAAAGGCTTTCAGGTTTAAATACTGGCTGTGGAATAGAGTGGTTCGAAATCCAGGTTAAATAGTGGGTTCCGGTCTAAAGTGTTTCAAAAAATGACTGTAGAGTCAGAGTAATCAAAGTAAACTATCTTGAAAACCCCAGATACATTAAATTCACTTTTCCACGACTAAAGAAATATTCTAAATTTAAACTTCGACTACTGTATAAAACTCTGCCATTTCAATAATCACTTATATAATAATGATAATCTTCACTTCCAAACTCAAGGTATTCAACAAAAAACTCGATATTCATTCACCTACAATACGATAAAATATGTCTAATTGAGAAATCTGCTTTTATGTATGTTGATGGCCTAACCATCCAAATTTTCAAAAATCTGTCATGGCATTTATCCATTGAAGCTTATTTAAAAAAAAATATTACAAATAACATTTAAGCTGATTTTCTTGCTAATGCTATTGTTAATGTTAATGCTATGATTGCCATGGTTAATGCTATGATGATATGCTGCTGCTTACGTTTAGCGAGTTATAACAATTTAGTTTTTGAGTTTGCTTTTTTTGTTGTTGTTGTGCATAAGGGTCATGTTTCTAATTCACTTCTGTCGATTCTCCTACGATTTTACTGTTGATGCGTCTTACACACACACACACACACACACACACACACACACACACACACA
>BPLQ01000392.1:678374-706391 GCA_021605075.1 Caerostris darwini | reverse complement strand
GGAGAATCGACAGAAGTGAATTAGAAACATGACCATTATGACCAACACACACACACACACACACACACATGATAGATAACTTTGTACATATAAAATATGTGAGAATGTAGCTTGAACAATTTTATTACTTTTTCAACCCTTCTTAACTAACACGACAGGGAAAAAAAGGATATTCTGTATAAATCTATAATTTGATTCCATTATCCTACGAGGCATCTAATTTTCAGAAATAAATTATATCTTTCCAAATGTATTTTTTTTTTCCTTATTTGAAATTTTTATTCATTCCATTTAATTCTTTTTTTCTGTCGGGGAAGTTAGTTAGAAGTGATATTATCGGAGCAAATTGATTTTTTTTTTAAATTTACCTTTTTTTCATTTGTGATTCAAGACGATTCTGAGATGCGATTGAATCCCGATTATTTCGTTTTGAATGTCGTTTGAAGCGCTGACTCGAAATTTTTTTTTCTTTCATAGGAAGTAATCTTAAAAAGTGTTCTTTGTACTTTAAATACATGTTAAGTTTTGAATTTTTGCAAATAGGAAAATGTTAAGGAAAGAACTTTTAAAAATTTTAATTTTTTTAAAAGAAATCTAAGAAATGCAATACAAAAAATTCAATTTTTAAAAGTGCAGCGATTATTGTTGAAACATTTTTAGTAATTCTTTTAATAACAGAAAATGTGTCTTATTTAAACCTGCATAATTTTTATATACAAGTTTGTCATATGAAAATACGGATTACTCTTTCTCGGCTGAGAATTATGTAACAGTAAAACTTTGGTGTATTTTCATGATGCTTTCGCTAGAGATAGGTCAAATGTCTGTTCTAAATAATTCTACGCAGAAAGAGAAATAATATTTTTATACTTAATTTGTTTTCGTGCCTAAAAAGAAAAAAAATTAAGCAGGATTTGTCTGCTGGTTTCTGTAAATGGCGCAAGCATTACTCAAGCATAAAACTCCTCATTAGATTTCAAAATGTAATCTGACGTGTGAAATAAAACTAAACTTTCTTAACTATATAGAAAAGTCAGTAAAAAATAAATATGGCAGTAAGGCTCTTTTTCAAAACTACAAGTTTTAATTATCATGCATTGTAGTTTTCCCAAATAAAGTTTCTTTCCGAATAATGATAACAAAAATCCCCCATTTTCTATTGCAGTAACATGCTTATAAGATTTTAGTGATTTCGCTTCGGTTTCTTTGTACCGAATTAAACTAAACTTAAATTATTATATTTTTTATTTTTTAATTTTTTATTTTGTATTTTACTTTTATTTATTTTTAACAATTTTTAACTTTTTTGAGTACCATCTATCTAATTTTGAAACAATATCTTGTAATTTTTATTTGCTAACATTAATGCAGCCAACTCTAATCGTAATTATATCTATGAATTAACATGAGGAGGTCAAGGGGTTATATCCCCATTGGCATTCCATAATCGGTACGCCAGTTGCCAGCCGGCCTCAGTTGCTATTAAGTTATAATTTAAATTTCACTTTTTTTTCATACTGAGATCGCGTGTCACCACACGCTGTGTACTACAATGATATATAAATCCCACGCGTTATAGAACAACAACGAACGAACCACCAACGGATACTAAGGGAAGGACAGGGCCTTCCAAGAGTACTTTAAGAATTACTGCCTCTCATTAGTGTGTCACATGGGAGGAATCCCCCGAAAATTCCCACCAGACAGCTGATTATCGATACGAGAGAATTTACATAAAATAATCGAAGAATCTTAAATCACTGTCTAGAATCATCGAACTTCAGTTCTCCTGGACCCTAGCTGTGCACGTTGTCATTGGGCGACCGATCTGATAAGTATAATTTAAAATCGAATATTTGTAAGGCATTTGGTTTGTGGTTCCTCTCTGGGATCCAAATCCCAAATTGAAAAATACCTACCTTGAAGAATTTTGCTGGATACTTACACATGCTGTATCGTTTCTGATAGCAGTGACTCCGCCGCCGTGGTGTGAATGCGGCATTCCTGGTCGACATTGTGCTATGAGACTAGGTTGCAGCCTATTAAAATGCCAATATCACAAAAATGTTCGAAGACCTCTTGAAATGAAGACCCGTGACATTTAAATGCGGTTATTTTACAGTTTGAAAGATAATTGTTTCTTTCTGAGCACCTATTGAAAATTTTAAAACACTTTTCTTCTTAAAATTTAATATTCTGTCAACTTAAATTTTGCGTCAGAAGCATTTGTTCATTTCAATAAACTAAGCATCAATAAAATTAAAATCCTCAAAATTTGATTCAACAATTCAACAACGAGAAGAGAAAGGCGACTCTGCAGGACCGGAAAAGAAAGATGTTTGAATACATTGCCATTTATTATCAAATGAACACATTTGTATTAAAAAAATATGTTGTCTCAGCATCTCCAATTGTAATTAAATTGAGCACAGAGATAGCCTATTTGAATATTACTACCAGAATACAAAAAATTCAAAATTTTATCAAAATGTAGAATTTCGTTTTAAAAAAAAAAATTTTGGAAAATTCATGAAACATATTTCACAACATCGTAGCAGTTCTCATAAATAAACTCAAAAAAAGAAATAGATACCATAGTCACGAATTTTGTACGTGTTTTCTAAGGATATGCCGTACGAAAGATACAGAAATTTTTTTTAATGCTTTAGTAAATCTAGTGCTTTAATTTTTTATAAATGTATATTCAAGACTCTAAAAACAATTTCTCTAACAGAATTGCATCCATTTCAAATGATTCACGAAATGAATGAGAACTCATTCTAAATCGGTAACGAGGTCCCAGAATTGGGAAACATCTTGAGATACTATTGCATGCAACTATAAGGTTTCATTTACAGTATTCTAAAGTATATCAATGCTCTCCAATAAACAATGAATCAACTAGAACAGGGGTCTCCAAACTAGAGCCCGCGGGCCAATTCCGGCCCACCACTGTCATCAATACGGCCCACGACAGCGAATAGCTTATTGTTGCTATAATAAGTTACTTGCTAGGTAAAGCTTAATGACAAGCATAACATGCAGAAAATTTAACTTGAGCATAAAAAATAATTGAAATGAATCCCACTAACATTGCAAACTAGTGAACATCCCGCAGTTACCCTCGGTAGTTATGTTGGGGTAAAGAGTATCGCATATGTATGTATATCGATGTTTGAAATGTATGTATTCTGAATCAAACATATGATTTTTACCTTGAAAATCCCTCAGGAACGGAAAAGCTAAATGAACGCGAATGAAACCGCGGGGCATCCACTTGTAAAAAAAATACTAATGAGATTTACGTATGAGATTACACACAATAGTAATTGTAGCAATTGAACCAGCGAATTTAGCAAGTGTATGTTCTCTCTGAGCGCGTACTCGACTAGTCTAGAAATTATAGATCATGGCAGAAAAATTAAAACTGTTGTGGCCCTTGGTACTTACTGGAGTAAACAGTATGGCCATAAGGCTGAAAAGTTTGGAGACCCCTGAACTAGAGCAACAAAGACTTTTCTAATCCAATAAATTTAATCGATAAAGAAGAGAAGTATAGTTGGAAAGCTTTTAGATCTACCCATAAATTGTTGTTAGAAGATGCATCGCCAGAGTTGCGAAGGCAGAGAAAAATGCATGCCACCACCATACCGTTATGAAAGCCAGCAGAGATTGGGGTTATTGTTTTGTCTTTCCCGCCTCATATTTAATATTCATGGCCATTGTCATGCAAATCGATGGAGCGAAACACTTTGTGGTGGACGATAAGAACTTTGAAGATGGCTTCGCCGGCGACACTTTTTGTTGCTTGTTCGTCCTCTCCGGGCAGAGATAAGGGGCGAGGGAAGAGTTGGGATGGAAACGATTTAAAAGGTGATCTTTCCACTTTCTGATGCACACGCACAAAAGGAGCAACGGCCGTCTCTGGGGTCAGATAGCGGCTTTCGATACATCGGCGCGTGAATGATAAACAGAATTAGCCACTAATGACAAAACAGGTGTCTGTCCTGCTGTTTTTATCTTCCTTATTAAATTCGTGATAAGCATGCTAATAAAACAGATGTCTTCAAGACGGAGTTTCGAATGAAGGAAATCTATAGCAGCAGTTGAACCGAATAATAAGATATCTCTCTGAGAAATAGAAGCTTTTGTACTCTGGTATCGACCTATAAACTGAAAAAGGTTTTTTTTTTTACATTTTATATTTGAAAACAATTGGTTACTTTGGGAAATATGGATTCCCTTAGAGAAGTTTTCAATTAACATGTGAACTACATATTTGAGAAATTGTATTTTTATGATATAAGTGAATTCTTAAATAATTATTATTATTCATCTTTCAATAGTAACATTTAGCAAATAATAATTTTTTTCAATACCTATATCTTCGCTAGAAACTGTAATTGTTAATAAACTATTTTATTATCATTTTTGTCATTTAAATAATTAAATGGACTATTTTTACTTGAAGTTTTGTCTTCCACGAATTAAATTATGCTTTTTTTCCAATTCCTACTATTAGTTCACAATCTCCCTGTATATATCTTTTTCAAAATTTCAATTGTTAATGAAATACATTTTATTTCTCCACTCAAGTTCAAATACATTTTTTGAACTTGTAGCAGATGATATACTTGATGTTAATGCAGTTTTTTCATATATAAATTCATTAATTAAATTTAATTAATTGATTTTAGTTCTTTTTTTAGATTTAAGTTGCATGTGACTTACCAATAGATGGCATCAAATATAAGAGGAAACTTTCAACTTTATTTTTAAAGGACTTTCTGCAGTATAGTGAAAAAAAGCAGGAATTGACTTTAAAGTGTTTTTTTTATTATAATTTTTAATAGAAATGTATTCTCTTATAATAAAGATAACCCCTATAATAGCAATATAGTATTTTGAAAATTGAAACAAATGTTTTCGAGGAGGAATCGCCACAATGTGTTTGCTGAATCGGAAGTGACGTCCAAAACAAGCACTTCCGCCTCCCCCCCCCCACCCGCATTGTCTCGCTCTGAGGACGAGGCTGCAACGAGCGGTGTTGCCACCCTCGAGAAAGCTTATTCAGCGTAATGCGAAACGGAAGTGCATTATTGTCGGTGGAATGGCCACAAATAACCGATTTTCGAGCAGAGACGTGGTTTCGAAATGGAGTCCGCAATCGCTTAGAAATACGAGTGCAGCTTTTCAGAAATAGTTACCTTTAATTACATAATAAATTGCGATTTTAATGCGTTTACCTCTATTTCGAGTCATATACGCACATTAAAACTTTTGCAGCTGGGTTGACAGATTAGATGCATGATATTTTATGTATGTTGCCCCTTGATTTAGAATCCTAAACCAAGTCCAGGAGATCATGCTGCATCAATAGATCGTAAACGGTCCTCCCCTCCTTCAACAGTTGCCTCACAGAGGCCCCAACACAATCGATGAGATGAGAGGGAGACGCGATGGCCGAACAATGACAAATGGTATAGCCGTTTGAGCAGATCTAGGATAGCTAGATTGAGCAGATCTAGGAGCACTGCAAGGACATACCTGGACATTTAGAGGCGTACCATGCATGAATGGGTGGTGACCTCCAAGTGGTATTCACTCTGGCTAAAATCATGGAATGAACCTCTGAAGCTACCAGATTGGAAGACGATGCTTTGGGAAGTTCGCAACCTTCCCTAGCGAGCAGATCAGCAATTTCATTTCTGTAGATGCAACCATGGGAGGGAATACACTGCAAGCACAACGATCCGATCTGATCCAAAACAGCTAGTTTAGAAACTATATCCTGCCACAATTTGTCCAGGATGCTTGGCCAATCATTCAAATACTGTATTGAGCTCGTACGGTTAGTCAGAATCCAAACATCAAGTACTTTAAAATCTGAAGCTAGGCTCAGAGCTTCGCTTATAGCAGTTAATTCTGAGCGGAATACTGAGTTGTGGTCCGGGTTTCTAAACAATTTTATGTATAGTTGGGTTATATATAAGATATATGTTTGCAAAAGGATAATTATTATCCGATATTCAGTATTTCACAAATAATTGTTACTCAAATGTATGAAATATTTATAAATAATTACAGTGTGGTCAATCGAATCATTAAAAGCATTTTAATAAAGATAATTGAACTTGAAATAGTACGAAATGATAATGCATGTTTGTTATGCAATTGAATTACGAAGAATGATTTCAATGCGAAATAAAAGTGAAAAAGCAGCAAGATATGAAACTAGGGATTGCAATACCGGTATACCGAATACCGGTATTTTGAGTCATTTGTACAATTTTGTAATACCGGTATTCATAAGTTTAAATATCGTTTTTTCGGTAGTTACTAGAAATTTAGAATTCTTATCTGTGAAAGAATTCTTATTCTATAACAAGTTCTTATTCTATTCTTCACAAACCTATTCACATTCAGAAGAATTCGGTACAGTTATCGAAGATTGTGATTTCACTAATGTTGATAGTGAAAAGAAATTGTCTCTTGAACAAAAATTAGAATTGGCGATAACTTAAAAAATTTCAACAAACCAAAATACAATACAGAAATCAGCTATATCCAAAACAACCCGACGAGAAATAGATTTATTTGAAGAGGAGGGATTTAGAGGTAAATACTTGGAAAAAGTATATCGCGCATTGCTAACAGTACCACCCACTAGCGTAGATGCTGAAAGAGCGTTTTCGACAGCTGGTAACTTTTGCACAAAATTACGTTCCAGGCTTAATGATAGTACAATTGGTGTATTATGTTTTTTCAGAGCACATTTCAAAAATTTGTGATAGTACCACAGACTGAATAGTGATATTTACACTTTTTTGCGATTTAAATAAATAAGTTGTTCCTTTACTTTTTTGTGACAACCACGACGATTTGTAAGTTGACGGAACTCCTTGGTGTTACTTTTTTGTGATTCTTTACATACTGTTATATTTTATAAGTTACAATTTTTTTTGCGATATTTACATTCTGTAATAAAACTGGCAAATAAAACAAAAAAAACCACCTGTGTTTTCTTTCTTTTTCTAAAACTTTTACTACCGGTATTAAAACCGGTATCCCGGTATTAAGATCTAAAACATACAGAATACTAGTATTGAACTTTTGGTCCGATATTGCAATCCCTATATGAAACTCATTTAAAGACCGTACTCCGTTCTGCGCGAACAGATTCATCACTCGTTTCTTCAACGGAATCTTTTTTGGCGATATTTGTGAAAAGATTAAATCAATAAGGATATTACTAATTATTTAAACTTACCAATTTGATAATTATTAGAATCATCAGATAAAATTTATTTAAAAATCTTTTTTCCGCTATTATCCACTTGATTTACCAAAGCTATTTTATTTTATGCCATCTCTTTTTAATGGATACCAAATGTATAAATGTCATTAAAATAAATGAAATCATCATTATTTTTTTATATACAGTTTTCTATATACCCTAATGAATTTGGGATTTTAGACTTAACAAGAATTCTGAATCCTTACTTCACGAAAAACTTATTCCTTAGAAAATCCTTGCGAACAGTAACCAAGTGTTTTAAAGTTACTTTGACTAGATGCCAAGCCACAATACGACCCAATACTAATCATTTGATATCGACATTTGCGTCAAAAATGTGCACGATACATGGATTTCTATGATCAAAAAACGTGAGACAAATTAACATTATTTTTAAAAGAATTATCATTTGTTTTTTCTCTAACAAAAATAATGAATGTGTCAAAAATAAGGACATTTTGTTAGCTTTCCATACGATGAACCTCATTTCACAACGATATCATTTTCTATAAATGATATTATTTTCTCGTAATGTTTTTAATAAAATCATTACATATGTTGTCTAACTGGCAACTTCATACAAACTGGCAACAAACGTCTTCCTCAACAGCAAGCTTCCGACATATCTAAGTTCAGTAAGTAACTGCACGAACTGCATATAGTTTACAAAACAATTCTCACTTGATGCTTTAGTAATGTCCCAAATAATCATTTTCTAAAATTTTAATTTCATTCTTATGAACCAAAAAAACATAAAGAATAGGTTAAATTTCCCACATGTATCCCAAAACATTAATATACATTGCCTTATCTCATTTTGTATAAATACTTATTTTTCCAGTATATTTCTCAATAATTGTAGGCTATTTATAAGTCGTGTATCCATCAAAATACTTTATTCAAACAATTAGATTCCACCTATTTCACATTTGCTCACAGTTTCTTTTTAGATCTAATGCAGCTGGCAAACACTTAGACAATTGTCTTTGATGCCTTAAGGCAAGCGCTGCACCGACGTTACTCACTTAGCACTACCCAGGAGGTGCGTGTAGTTTGAAGATAAACTACGGACGCGGAGTAACACTGACTCCGCAACGCTGTACGATACTGTTAGACCGGGACCTACGGTTTAAAGTGGATTCCGAACCACTTCAAACTTTCATGGCACCGCCGGGGTTCGAACCCGAAAACTACGTACCGAGCGCCAGCATCTGCTCATAGTAGTGAAGGAAACTCCATCTCCCAGGATTGAGCGAAATACTTTCTCTCAATCTCCATCTAGTCTCTTCTATTTTAAAAGACTCCAAGTATTAAGTGAACTTCAGCCTTTTAACTGCCTGTCCATTCTTTTTATGATTTAAAACTTAGTGGAAACTTTTTTTCATGATTTAAAACTTTATGGAAATTAAAAACTAAAAGTTCATTAAAGAAACTATACAAAAGTTCAATCCACTAGACAAAAAAGAGAATCCTGTAGACAAAAGTTCGAATTATAATCAAGCAGCAAGAAAGCTCAATTGCTGAATATATAAAGAAAGAAAAACTCCAATTCATCTTTATGTAAAAAAGGCTCGATAAAGGTTTAAGTCTCTTCTTCGAATATGCGGAAACTAATGCATAAAAGCACTAAAGATATTCGGAACAAATTAATTTGCTTTTAGGGAAAGCGTACCGCCATAAAAGCTGTTGGCGGAAAGTAAGACGGGAGCCGATTAGAGGAGCCCCACAATTCAGAATGCCGCTGCAAGAATCAAAACGCTCCTCTTGCTATTCACTCGAGATTGCTGATATCCATCCTCGCCGAACATCAGCAATGGGGCTTTTAAGGAAATAGAGAAAAGCCCGGGATTCTTTAAAATAATGACCTTTTTCCCCTAACAGAGTGAATTCCGAGGTTTAAGTTCCATGCGCAGTGGAAAGCAGCAACAGCAAAAACAAATGTGCATCAAACGATGAAAAGAGAAAAGTCGATACTCAGGGTGATTTCGTTGCATAGAATGAGATGAAACAAGTAATACAAAAAAAAAAAAAAAAAAAAAATTTAAGACAATTCCAATTTTTTCACTCTATTGCAGAAAGTCCTTTATAAATAATTTTTAAGGAATTTTTTTAAAGTTTATCTGGCGCCATCTATTGGTAGACATATGCAACTTAAATCTAAAAAAGAATTAAATTTAATGAATGAATTAATATTTGAAAAAAAATGTATTAACTTCCAGTGTCATCCACTACGAGTTAAAAAAAATGTATCTGAACTGGAGGGGATGAATAAAAAGTATTTTATGAACGATTGAAAATTGGAACAAGATATACATGGGGAGAGTGTGAGCTAATAGTAGGAGTTTAATAAAATTTATTTTTTCGAAAAGCTTCAATAAAAAAAATTTTTTTTAATAGAAGCCTTATAAAACTCACAGTATAATATTTGTATAGATTGTAAGATTACAAAAGTTCTGTTTTAAAAATTTAAATTGGAAATCCAAAATTTTTGTAGACTCGTTCATTTGAAAATTTTAAATTCAGTCAATGTGTAGATATCTGAAAACTCAAGATACTGTAAAATTTCGGATTTCATTTTCCCTTTCCTTTTTGTGTTTTATGAGAACCAACTGCGAAGGCAAACTGAAGTTTTCCATTAAATCTTTGTTGAATTTAAATAAAATTACTTACATTAATGGTTGAATATTTATTGTGCTGCATTGCAAACAAAGCCTTATTCACACAAATTAGGGATAACTATTTGCATAGAATAAATTGAATAAGAATGAACTCGTTTGTTGGAAAACAGTTTTATGAAAACTTTTAAGGCTTTCTGCGCTTTCTCATCTGAAACTTTTGTTCAGATTAACGCATTTATTAATCGTATGCCAGCGTTCATTTTCGAAAGAAGTTGAACAATTGTTTTCGAAATGAGCATTTCGTGATGTGTGGAATTGCATTATGTATGGATTATTAATTGGAACACTATTAAATTCATAGTGTTCCAATTAATACTCAATTCCAAACTGTATTGCATTGACATTCTGAATTGTTAATTATTATTTGTAGGTTTCTAAATATCCTTGTTTAAATAAAAAAAATTATAATTCAACGTTTGCAAAATAGTCTTCAAATTCTTCTCTTTTATCTAACCATCCCTTCATTTCACATTCAAAGCCGCTCCTACAATTCAAGTGCTTCGATGGCACTGAATGATCGCAGCACCTTGATGTCCCTCTCTCTATTTTAGTTTTAATTGATGCAAAAACGGGCTCATAATTTAATCGGATATCAATTGGAATGAATTTATTTCAACTGCATTGCTGTTAGAAAAATAAGTGCCTTAAATCTGTTCCCAGAATCCTTAAATAACCTTAAATGTTTTATTCTGTTTTGCTTTATTTCAATTCCTTCTATTAGCTCACACTCTCCCTATATATATCTTGTTCAAATTTTCAATCGTTCATAAAACACTTTTCATTCATCCACTCCAGTTCAAATACATTTTTTTTGAACTTGTAGTGGATGACACTCGATGTTAATACAGTTTTTTTCAAATATTAATTTAGTAATTAAATTTAATTAATTAATTTTAGTTTTATATGGGAGAAAAAATTTCTCTTATATAAGATATTTAGTAAGATATAAATTTAGGAATCAATACCGTCAGTGGCAAAGCGTGTAAGATTACTGGAAATGACACATTTCTTTTTAAGATTCTTTTTTCGTTCTGTGTTCTAGTCTGAGTCAAAGAGGGAACGAAATGGAAAATGAAACATGTGAATAAATGAGTGAGAAAGATGGAAAGTGTGTATGTGAGAGAGAGAATTTTTTCTAACTTAAAAAAAAATGAATGAAAATTATTTATAAAAGACTTTCTGCAATAGAATGAAAAAAAATTGACTTTAAAAATTGTTTTTTATATTACTTGTTTTAACAAAAGAAGGTAAAACATGACGAACAAAGAAATCTATTGAACGTGGAAAAGTAGGTGCATCTATAAGGTGGGCTAATTCATACCATTAAAAAAATTCAAATATTTACAACCGAAATGAATTCGCGAAGAACTGAAAAAAAAATTCCGGAAATGATTCGGACTATACCTACTTTATTTTAGAATTGTAGAGATGATTATAAAAATTAAAAATTTTACCCTTTTTAAAATTTTTTAAGCGTTTCTCTCACCATCCTGTCCTGATATTTCAGCAGTAGTGATTGCTTAAAAATACCAAAAAATACTCCTCTTCTCTCGGAAGCTCTCTGACACTTTCCATATCCGCGCGCATATCAAGCGTCCCCCGCATTTCACAAACCTGAGCAACATTAACCTATTCAAATGAGCTCCGAAGTGCATTAGAAAATCCATTTCCACATCGGTCGCCCAAAAGATCTGTCGTTCCAAGTTTAACTTTCGTGATCTCGACTTATCGCAGATTTCATGGAGATATATCGTTTCAGAAGCATCCATTGAGGCGCATGCATATCGTAAATCTGTTTTTCATGTCCGCTGCCAACTGTCTTTCATGGCTTCGCATCGTGAAAATCCATATTTCGTTCCTACAGACTTACTTTTTCATTGAACATTATTAGGGAAGGAACTGGAATGTAAATACATAAATTTTTGTTTTCCATCATTGGATCCTTTTTAACAATTTTTATTGTTTAAATTTTTTGGTGTGTTGCGTAAAATACTTTTATTTTGTAAAAATGAATCTATGTGCATTGTAAGAACCGAAGTCTAAAAACCTCGCTAAAATGGCAATTCAATGATTACGACTGCTTTTTTTATAGTTTTGTATCTTTTGCTATCTTTACAGAAAGTATCTTTTTTTAATGTATGCTTCGTAATAAGTTTTGTGTTTTTTAAGCTTCGTAATAAGGATCTCTAAAATTCAAAAATAATCATATCACTGGATTGACCAACATGATTTTTGGAGGCAAACATGGAGAGTGCCATGGTGTCCAAAGATTTACTAGACTATCGTTTAGAAAGGACTCAGAGGTACGAGGAGACAAATATTAAAAGAAACGAGGTATTTGTTCTCGAAATCCCTTACTCAAACGATAAAAGAAGCACTCACAATTGTAATCGTAATATTTGATTTCCTGCTTTCGTATTTTGTAGCTGAGATACGTTTTAATCGTCCATGTGGTTTCGATTTGCCTGCACCTTCCTTTAAATGTATAACAATAACATCCATAATTCCTTTTGACATCAAATATCCTTCTAATGAGGTCCCATTTCCGAAAATAAGCAGCATTTTTCTGAGTGAAAATTCCAAACTGTATGAAATCAGCCCTTCAGTTCGATACAACATACTCAACATTCAGCACATTACAATTATAACATTCAACATTCTTCACATTAAAACATTCTCAAGAAGTGTGTCGTTTATATTTTTTATATTTATGTATATTCTAAATATTATATGTATGTATGTGTAATATTATGTATATTCTCATTCTATTAAAAATAATGTAATAAAATTAATGTTTAAACAAGTTTTTATTTATTTCTCATATTACAATAGTGTTTCTTTATATTTAATATGTCTAACACTAGTCAAACTGACTGGTGACAAACAAACTCTAAAAAATAGAAAACTTTTCCAAAAAACATAAACTGCGCTTCTCAAAGTAAACCGTCATTTTTTTTAAATGGATTTTATAGGGCCCAAAAAATTCACTTTGATTCTCATTTCCTTCTAAATAATTCTTTAATTTTGCATAAAAGAGTAAGTTAATTTAAGCTTTAAGAAGCAAACGTACGTTTAAGCTTCTCTTAGAACAATTGAAATGACTATGACGATTTTAATTTAATCGATGACACCATTAATTGTCAACTGTATTAAAAATAATACAATAAATAAAAACTTGTTTAAACATTAAATTTATCTCTCATATTATAGTAGTGCCGCCTTATATTTTATACGTTAAACATTAACAATAGTGAATAGTACAGAGCAATATTCAAATTATCTCAGTGACATGCTATTCGTTAAAGATACAAGAAAGAGTGAAAAAAATAGAAAACTCCACTCTCTCCCGAAAGCTCCATGACACTTTCCTAAACGCTTTCCATATCCGCCCGCATATCAAGCGTCCCCCACATTTCACGAACCTCAGCAACATTAACCTATTCAAAAGAGCTCCGAAGTGCATCAGAAAATCCATCTGCATATCGGTCGTGTGCGCGCCCAAAAGATCTGTCGCTCCAAGTTTCACTTTCGTCGTCTCGACTTATCGCAGATTTCATGGAAATATATCGTTTCAGAAGCATCCATTGTGGCGCATACATATCATAAATCTGTTTTTCGCACTCGCTGCCAACTGTATTTCACGGGTGTGTAGCTTGGAATTCCATAGTCTGTCCTGAAAATATTTTCACTGAGCATTATGAGGGAAGACACTTTAGTATCAATACACATCTCTTTGTTTTCTGTCATTGGATCCACTTAATAATTTTTAATCGTTTAAATTTTTTGGTTTGTTGCCTGAATCACTTTTATTTTGTAAAAATGATTAGTATAAGATACTTTATAGAAAGTATCTTTTTCTTAATGTACGTTTCGTAATAAGTTCTGAATCAATCTAATGATTTCAAAAATTCAAAATTAACGATCATTGGTGTGGCTTATTTGCTTTTCCCTTAAGAGGCAAACATGAAGGGTGCCACGTTGTCCCCAGATTCAGGATATAGTTTAGAAATGACACATATGTTATAACGAGACAACTATTAAAAGAAACCAGACATTTATGATTAAATTACCTCATAGAATCTATAACAATTACAATTGTAATACAATTGCAATAGTAATATTTGAATTCCTTTTTTCGTGTTCTGCATCTGCGCTACTTTGTATTCGTCCATGTGGTTTTAATTTGCATTCAGCTTCCTTCAAAAGTATGACAATAACATGATACTTCATCCATAAGCTTTCTGGACATATAAGCTGCATATTTCAGAGTGGAAATAGCAAATTGTATGAAAACAGCGAGCCCTTCTGTAGGATGCAACATTCTCAAAAAGTGTGGCGATTCATGAGCATTTATATTTTTTATATTTATATATATTAGGACTTATTCTATTACAAGTAATATAGTAATATGAGAAATATTAAAAGTTATATGTTCTATTAAAGTAATATATATAAAGTAAATTCGTATTTAAACAAGTTTTTATTTATTTCTCTTATTACAGTAGTGTCGTTTTATATTTTATATGGCAAACACAAGTCATAATGAATAGTGCAAAGCAATATTCAAATTATCTCACTTACATGCTATTCATTAAGGATACAGGAAGGAGTAAAACAAAGTAGAAAACTTTTCCCAAAAACATAAACTACGCTTTTTAAAGTAAATCGTCATTTTTTAAATGAATTTTATAGGACTGAAAAAAATTCACTTCGATTCCCATTTGCCTCCTAACACGAAGCATTAAATATTAATTTTACATAAAAAAGTGAATTAATTTAATCTTTAAGAAGCAAACCTACGTTTAAGTTTCTTTCGAACAATTGAAGTGACTCTGAAGATTTTAATTAAATCGATGACACCATTGACTGTCGTTTCCTCAACAACCCAACGAGACAAAAATTGACGCTATTTATTCTCCTCGGATTAATTGACTCTGAATATCTTCCATAAACAGAGCACTCGAAACTAAGAAAAAAACGAAGCAATTATCTCAAAAAAATATTTAATTATTGAGATGTATTTATTAATTTTGTTAATTCCCGAAAAAAGTTTTGCAAAAAAAAAGTCCTTTTTAATAGCCTTTGAATAAAAAAAATGAATTCTTCAATTAACTTTTTTACGTTATTTAATTACTTAAATTTACTGAGCTGTGTTCTCGTTTTGGTTTTTTTGAAGATAAAACATTTTAACTGCTTGAAAAAATAAATAACCAATAAACAAATAAAAATAACTATTCAAGGGTTATTAATTATTGAAATGCAACAAGGATATTTGAAACATCAATGCACTGCGAATTAGGCAATCAACAAATAAATTTGAATAAAAAAAAAGATACTTTTTCTCACCACGATCATGCAAATTATAATTTCATTTTTAATAAGTTTGTTTTTCACCGATGTGAAAAAGTCAATTTCTAAATCAATTTCAGAATTTTTTCAAACAATTAATTCAGGGTTCTTTTTTTCTTGTTTCAAAAGTTAAGATTCTTATTTATCTCTTTTTTTCATTTATTTATTTTATTTTATTTTTTGTTGCAAAACGCGATTTGAAAATTCGTATGCATTTTTATTTCTTCATTTCATGAATAAGTAGTTTTTTCATTTTCTTCACCGATAAACTGCATTTGTTAGAAATTGATAAAAAAGTAGGATTAATTTATTAAATTTAATTCTGATATATTTCTTCTTGCTCTATACATTCAGAGACAAAAGCATTTCAGAAGAACATGACTGCAGAAGCAGAAAAGAAGGGTGAATAGATATTTTTAATAGAGAATGTTTCTGCAGTAAAATATTGGTAAAAAATCAGATATAAATGTCATTAAGCTTAGAAAAGACTTAGAAAATGAGTTTTAATAAAATTTCTCTATGTATGTATTGATTTATTTATATATACCTTATTTAAAAAGACGCGTAATATCCTTTTAAAAATAATAACTACTAAAATAGTGAATGAATGATAATTGAGTCCATGAAAAAATAATCTTACTATTATAGGAACTATAATAAGCAAGACAATTATAAGACATTTGCAAGCTCCCTTCTGTAGATTCTTCTAAGTTAACTTTTTTGTTGTTGTTGGCTGAACGAATTATATAGCTTATGATTGCCTATAATAAGACTATACTATCAGGAGTCTAGTCTTAATCTACATATTTATATAACCTTTATATTCTATCTATTCTTAACCTTCCCTCCATACCAACGTCGCAAGCATTTCTTAGATACGCTATTTAAAAATGTAAAAGACGCTAAAATTAAAAATATAAAAGGGTGTATTTATTGAAATTATGCTTTAAATAATCATTAAAATATATTTAAAGAAATGCTATTCAAATTTCTATACTATACTTACATTTAATATGCATTATTAGTTATGCAAATTTAAGGTATTCAAACCATTTAAAACGCCCAAAACCATTTAACATGCATAAATGAAGTGAAAAATTAAAGGAATGAAATTCTCGATATAGTTAATGAATTATTTACATTTAAGTTAAACATATGGAAGAAACAAACATTGAATTGTACTTCACATATAAAATAGAAGATACCGATCCTCAGAGTCATTGAATCGCCGTGTGGAATCTGAGCAAATGTGCTTGGAGTGGTCCAGGAATTTAAATAAATTTCTGGCAAATTTTACAGTCACATCTTGTGATCCTAGTTGGGTTATTTTGGCAATGCTTACTTCTTTTTTTCCCTGATGTCGCTCTTTTTAGTTCAATACCTAACTTCTGCTTTTCTTCTCAACACTTTCATTTTTAGATCCCTTTGTAATTAAGTATGTGCTCTTCGCTCTATGATTTGTTTTGCAAAGATATTTGCTAACTATCTCCTGCAGATTATTGTAATTTTTTGTTATTCACTCTATATTAGTTTTAATTGATATAAATAATGACACATAATTTAATTGGATATAAATTGGATTGTATTTATTTCAACTGCTTTATTGTTAAAAAAAATAATTGCCTTAAAAACTGTTTTCAGAATCCTTAAATGATCTTACATATTTTATTCTGTTATCCGTTTCATTAACAAAAGAAGATAAAACATTACGAAATCCATTGAACGTGGAAAAGTAGGTGTATCAATAAGAGAGGGCTAAATTCATAACATCTTTGAAGTATCATTAAAAAAAATTCAAATATTTACAAACGAAATGAATTCGCTAAGAAAGGAAAAAAAATTCCGTAAAAGATTCTGACTATACCTATTTTATTTTAGAATTTTAGAGATAACTATAAAAATTAAAATACCTTTTAAATGGTGCATCCTCTATCTGTCAATATCCTGTTCTGATATTTCAGCAGAAGTGACTGCTTTCAAATACTTAAAAATACTCCACTTCTCCCCGAAAGCTCCGTGACACTTTCCTAAACACTCTCCGTATCCGCCCGCATATCAAGCGTCCCCCGCATTTCACGAACCTCAGCAACATTAACCGATTCAAAAGAGCTCCGAAGTGCATCAGAAAATCCATTTCCACATCTGTCCAGTGCGCGCCCGAAAGATCTGTCGTTTCACTTTCGGGAAAATATCGCCGACTCGACTTATCGCAGATTTCATGGAAATATATCGTTTCAGAAGCATCCATTGTTGCTGCATGCATATCATAAATCTGTTTTTCGTGTTCCTCAGCCTCTGCTGCCAAGTGTCTTTCATCGATTCGCAGCGTGGAAATCCATATTTCGTCCTGAAGATATTTTCACTGAGCATTCAATATTAAGGAAGAAACTTGAAACAAAAATAAATAACATCTTAAATACACAACTTTTTGTTTTAAATCATTGGACCCTTTTTAATAATTTTTATAGTTAAAATTATTTGGTGTGTTACGTGAAATGCTTTTATTTTGTAAAAATGAATCAATATGCATTGTACGAAACCGAAGTCTAAAAACCTCGCTAAAATGACAATTTAATGATTACGACTACAACTCGTCGGTGCTTTTTTATAGGTTCGAAGAGATATTTTGGAAAAAGTATCTTTTTCTTAATGTACGCTTCGCGATAAGTTTTGTTTCAATCTAAGGATCACTAAAATTAAAAAATAATGAAGCTTTCCCTTTGGAGGCAAACATGGAGTGTGCCATGCTGTCCATAGATTTAGCATATCGTTTAGAAATGACTCTGATGTTACAAGAAGACAAATAGTAAGAGAAATAAAGTATTTATTCTTGAAATGTGTCGCCAAACCTATAAAAAAAGCACTCGCTATTGAAATCATAATATTTTAATTCCTGCTTTCATCTTTTGCATCTGCGCTACTTTGTATTCACCCATGTGATTTTGGTTTGCCTGCAGCTTCATTTAAAAGTATAACATTAGCATCCATAAGTACTTTTGACATCAAATGTCCTTCTAATGAGACCCCGTTTCCGAAAATAAGCTGCATTTTTCTGAGTGGAAATTTCAAACTGTATGAAATCGATCCTTCAGTTCGATACAGCATTCTCAAAATTCAGCACATTACAATTATAACATTCAGCATTCTTCACATTACAACCTTCTCAAGAAGATTCATGAACGTTTATATTTTTTATATTTATGTATATTACGACTCATTCTATTAAAAAATATATAAAATAAAATTCTTGTTTAAACAAGTTTTTATTCATTTCTCATATTACAGTAGTGTCACTTTATATTATATACGTCAAACACTAGTCATAATGAATAATACAAAGCACTATTCAAATTATCTCAGTGACATGCTATTCATTAAAGGAGTGAAAAAATAGAAAACTTTCCAAAAAACATAAACTGCGCTTCTCAAATTAAACCGTCATTTTTTTTAAATGGATTTTATAGGGCTGAAAAACATTAATTCGATTCCCATTTCCCGTTAAACACGATGCATTAATTATTAATTTTGCATAATAAGTGAGTTAATTTAAGCTTTAAGAAGCAAACGTACGTTTAAGCTTCTCTTAGAACAATTGAAATGACTTTGAAGATTTTAATTAAATCGATGACACCATTAACTGTCGTTTCCTTAACAACCCAACGAGACAAAAATTAACGCGATTTATTTTCCTCGGATTAATTAACTCTGAATATCTTCCATAAACAGAGCACTGGAAACTAAGAAAAAAAACAAAGCAATTATCACAAAAAAATATTTAATTATTGAGTTGTATTTATTAATTTTGTTAATTCCCGAAAAAGGTTTTGCAAAAAAAATTCCATTTTAATAGCCTTTGAGTAAAAAAATGTATTCTTCAATTAACTTTTTTTACGTTATTTAATTACTTAAATTTACTGAGCTCTGTTCTCGTTTTGTTTTTTTGACAAAGATAAAACATTTTATCTGCTTGGAAAAAAACAATAAAAATAAATATTCGAGGATTATTAATTATTGAAATGCAAAGAGGATATTTGCAACATCAATACACTGTGAATTATGCAATCAACAAATAAATTTGAATAAAAAAATATATACTTTTTCCAACCACGATCATGCAAATTATAATTTCATTTTTAATAAGTTTGATTATGAAATTGACTTTTTCACATCGGTGAAAAACAATTTCACAATTTTTTTAAACAATTAATTCGAGGTTCTTTTTTTTTTATCTTGTTTCAAAAGTTAAGATTCTTATTTATCTATTTTTTTTATTTATTTATTTTATTTTATTTTTTGGTGCAAAACGCGATTTGAAAATTACTATGCAATTTTATTTCTTCATTTCAGGAATAAGTACTTTTTTCATTTTTTTGCACCGATTAATCTGCATTTGTTAGAAATTGATAAAAAAAAGTAGGATTAATTTATTAAATTTAATTCTAATATATTTCTTCTTGTTCAATACATTCAGAGACAAATGCATTTCAGAAGAACATTATTCTAGAAAGGGGTAT
This sequence comes from Caerostris darwini, assembly GCA_021605075.1. NCBI lineage: Eukaryota > Metazoa > Arthropoda > Arachnida > Araneae > Araneidae > Caerostris > Caerostris darwini. The sequence goes on along the minus strand of BPLQ01000392.1, from coordinate 686,553 downwards.
TTTTAATAGAGAATGCTTCTGTTATAAAATAGTAAATCTTATGCCCTGGCTTTTTATTTCAAAAGCATATTCAAGGGCTTTAATAAAAGTTCCCTCAAAAACATTGCTTCCATTTTAAATGATTCACGAATAGAATTAGGAAATTAATCATTGAACGTTTAAAAATAGGTGTATCGATAAGAGGGGGAGGACACATTACAAACGATTAATTCGCGAAGAACTAAAAAAAATTCCGTAAATGATTCGGACTATACTTATTTTATTTCAGCATTTTAGTGATAACTATAAAAATTAAAATTTCTTTTAAATGGCCCATTCTCTATCTCGTACCAAACCTGTCCTGGTATTTCAGCAGAAGTGATCGCTTACAAATACTCGAAAATACTCCACTTCTCTCCCGAAAGCTCCATGACACTTTCCCAACCACTTTCCATCTCCGCCCACATATCAAGCGTCTCCCGCATTTCACAAACCTCAGCAACATTAACCTATTCAAAAGAGCTCCGAAGTGCATTAGAAAATCCATTTCCATATCGGTCGAATGCGCGACCAAAAGATCTGTCGCTCCAAGTTTCACTTTCGGGGAAAATATCGCCGCCTCGACTTATCGCAGATTTTATGGAAATATATCGTTTCAGGAGCATCCATTGTGCCGCATACATATCATAAATCTGTTTTTCGTGTTCGCAGCCAAATGTCTTTTGTGGGTTCGTAGCGTGGAAATCCATATTTCGTCCTGAAGATATTTTCTCTGAGCATTCATTATTAGGGAAGAAACTTTAGTGTCAATACACAGCTCTTTGTTTTTCATCATTGGACACTTTTTAATAATTTTTATACTTAAAATTACTTTTATTTTGTATAAATGAATCAATGCACATTGTAAGAAAACGAAGTCTAAAAACCTCGCTAAAATGGCAATTCAGTTCTAACGACTACAAATTGTGAGTGCTATTTTTATAGGTTAGGGGAGGCATTTAGAAAAAAGTATTTTTCTCTTAATATCGATAAATTTTGAGTCAATCTAAGGATATCTAAAATTGAAAAATAATTGGAATATTTTTCAATAAAATAATAATAATCTAAATAATGATGAGATTATTTGTTAGATTATTATTATTTTATTATAATAATTTAGATTATTGTAATAAAAGAACAATAATCTAAATAAAAATAATCTAATCACTGGCGTGACCTACTTCCTTTTCCTTTTGGAGGCCAACATGGACAGTGCCATGCTGTCAATAGATTTAGCATATCGTTTATAGCATATGTTACAACCCAACAAATATTAAGAGAAACAAGGTATTTGTTCTCGAAATCCCTCATCGAACCTATAAAAAAGCACTCACAATTTTAATCGTAATATTTGAATTTCTGTTTTAATGCTCTGCATGTGCGCTACTTTGTATTTGTACATGTGATTTTGGTTTGCCTGCAGATTCCTTTAAATGTACTATAACATCCTTCATAAAAAGTATAACAATAACATTCTTCATAAAAAGTATAACAATAACATTCTTCATAAAAATATAACAATAACTCCCATAAGTCCTTTTGACATCGAATGTCCTTCTAATGAGGCCCCGTTTCCAAAAATAAGCTGCATTTTTCTGAGTGGAAATTCCAAATTGTAGGAAATCTGCCCTTCAGTTCGATACAACATACTCAATATTCAGCACATAGCAATTACAACATTCAACATTCCTCACATTACAACATTCTCAAGAAGTGTGTCGATTCATGAACGTTTATATTTTTGATATTTATGTATATTAGGACTCGTTCTATTAGAAATAATATATTAAAATTATTGTTTAAACAAGTTTTTATTTATTTATCATATTATAGTAGTGTCGCTTTATATCTTATATGGCAAACACAAGTCATAATGAACAGTACAAAGCAATATTCATATTATCTCAGTTACATGCTATTCATTAAAGGAGTAAAAAAAGCTGAAAACTTTTCCGAAAAACAGCAACTGAGCATCTCAAAGTAAACCCTCATTTTTTTTAAATGGATTTTATAGGGCTGAAAAAAATTCACTCCGATTCCCATTTTCCTCCAAAACACGATGCATTAAATATTAATTTTACATAAAAAGTCAGTTAAATTAAGCTATAAGAAGCAAAAGTACGTTTTTAGCTTCTTTCGAACAATTGAAATGACTATGAAGATTTTAATTAAATCGATGACACCATTAACTTTCGTTTCCTTAACAACCCAACGAGACAAAAATTGACGCCATTTATTCTCCTCGGATTAATTGACTCTGAATATCTTCCATAAACAGAGCACTCGAAACTAACAAAAAAAAAATAAAGCAATTATCTCAAAAAAATATTTAATTATTGAGATGTATTTATTAATTTTGTTAATTCCCAAAAAAACGTTTTGCAAAAATAAGTCCATTTTAAAAAAATAAGTCTTTGAGTAAAAAAAATGTTTTCTTCAATTAACTTTTTTACGTTATGTAATTACTTAAATTTACTGAACTACGTTCTCGTTTTGTTTTTTCAAAGATAAAACATTTTATCTGCTTGAAAAAAAATAATAAAAATAACTATTCAAGGGTTATTAATTATTGAAATGCAACAAGGATATTTGAAACATCAATACACTGCGAATTAGGCAATCAACAAATAAATTTGAATAAAAAAAAGTTACTTTTTCTCACCACGATCATGCAAATTATAATTTCATTTTTAATAAGTTTGATTTTGCAATTGAGTTTTTCACAATTTTTTCAAATAATTAATTCAGGGTTCTTTTTTTTTTCTTGTTTCAAAAGTTAAGATTCTTATTTTTTTTTTTAATTTATTTATTTGTTTTATGTATTTATTTATTTATTTTTTTTTTGTACAAAACGCGATTTGAAAATTACTATGCATGTTCATTTCTTCATTTCATGAATAAGTACTTTTTTCATTTTTTTACCGATAAAACTACATTTGTTAGAAATTGGTAAAACATAGTAGGATTAATTTAATGCATTTAATTCTAATATATTTCTTCTTGTTCTATACATTCAGAGGCAAATGCATTTCAGAAGAATATGATTGAAAAATCAGGAATGAAGAGAAAATGAATATTTTTAATATAGAATGCTTCTGTTATAAAACAATAAAACTTATGCCCTAACTTTTTTTTTTCAAATGCATATTCAAGGATTTAGAAACAGTTCCCTCAAAAACATTGCTTCCATTTTAAATGATTCACGAATTGAAGTAGGAAATTAATCATTGAACGTGGAAAAGTAGGTATATCCATAAGAGAGTGGTATTTCGTTACATTTTTGGTATATTATTAAAAAAATTCATATATTTAAAAAGAAATGAATTCGAAATGAACTGGAAAAAAAATCCGATAAAGATTCGTACTATACCTATTTTATTTTAAAATTTTAGAGATAAAAATTTAAATTTTTCATTTGTAAATTTCGCATCCTCTATCTCCCACCACCCTGTCCTGATATTTCAGCAGGGGTGAGTGCTTATAAATACATAAAAAATACTCCACTTCTCTCTCGAAAGCTCTCTGACACTTTCCTAAACACTTTCCATATCCGCCCGCATATCAAGCATTTCACAAACCTCAGCAACATTAACCTATTCAAAAGAGCTCCGAAGTGCATTTAGAAAATCCATTTCCACATCGGACGTCCAAAAGATCTGTCGCTCCAAGTTTCACTTTCTGGAAGATATCGTCGTCTCGACTTATCGCAGATTTTATGGAAATACATCGTTTCAGGAGCATCCATTGTGCCGCATACATATCATAAATCTGTTTTTTGTGTTCGCTGCCAACTGTCTTTCACGGGTTCGTAGCGGCGTGGAAATACATCTTTCGTCGTGAAGATATTTTCACTGAGCATTATTAGGAAATAAACTTTAGTGTCAATACAGAACTTTTTGTTTTCCAACATTGGTCCATTTTTAATAACTTTTATCTTTAAAATTATTTGCTATGTTGCGTAACATACTTTTATTTTGTAAAAAGGAATCAATGTGCATTGGAAGAAGCCGAAGTCTAAAAACTTAGATAAATTGGCAGTTCAATCATTACTTGCAAATTGTCAGTGTTTTTTTTTATAGGTTCATATCTTTTCGTATCTTTATAGAAAGTATCTTATTCTTAATGTATGCTTCGCGATAAGTTTTGAGTCAATGTAAGGATCTCAAAAATTCAAAAATAAAGATCACTGGCGTGGCTTACTTACTTTTCTTTCCTTTTGGAGGCAAACATGGTGAATGCCACGTTGTCCATGGGTTTAGCATATCGCTTAGAAAGGACTCGGATGTTATAACGAAACAAATATTAAGATAAGCAAGGTATTTATTCTTGAAATTCCAAACTGAACCTATAAAGGAAGCACTCACAATTGCAATCGTAATATTTGAAATCCTGCTTTCATGTTCTGCAGCTTCGTTACTTTGTATTCGTACATGTGGTTTTGGTTTGCCTGCAGCTCCCTTTAAAAGTATAACAATAACATCCATAAGTCCTTTTGACATCAAATAACCTTCTAATAAGGCCCCGTTTCCGAAAATATGCTGCATTTTTCTGAGTGGAAGTTCCAAACTGTATGCCCTTCAGTATGCCAACAAATCAGCCCTTCAGTTCGATACAACATTCACCACATTACAATTACAACATTCACTCTCCATTAACAACCCAACGAGACAAAAATTAACGCTATTTATTCTCCTCGGATTAATTGACACTGAATATCTTCCATAAACAGAGCACTCGAAAGTAAGAAAAAAAAACAAAGCAATTATATCAAAAAAATATTTAATCATTGAGATGTATTTATTAATTTTGTTAATTCCCGAAAAAACATTTTGCAAAAAAAAAGTCCTTTTTAATAGCCTTTGAGTAAAAAAAAAATATAGTCTTCAATTAACTTTTTTACATTATTTAATTACTTAAATTTACTGAGTTAAGATCTCGTTTTCTTTTTTTGAAGATAAAACATTTTCATCTGCTTGAAAAAAAAACCGATCAAAATAAATATTCAATAATTATTAATTATTGAAATTTAACAAGGATATTTGAAACATCAATACACTGTGAATTATGCAATCATCAAATAAATTTGAATAAAACACAGTATACTTTTTCTCATCACGATCATGCAAATTATAATTTCATTTTTTATAAGTTTGATTCTGAAATTGACTTTTTCACATCGGTGAGAAACAATTGCACAATTTTTTTAAACAATTAACTCAGGGTTCTTTTATTCTTTTTTGTTTCAAAAGTTAAGATTCTTATTTATTAATTTTTTCATTATTTTATTTTATTTATTATTTTTTTGGTACAAAAAGCGATTTGAAATTACTAAGCATTTTTATTTCTTCATTTCATGAATAAGTACTTTTTTCATATTCTTCCCGACAAAAAAAAAAAGAATTTCTTGAATTTTTTTCTTAGAATTTGATAAAAAAGTAGGATTAATTTATTAAATTTGATTCTAATATATTTCTTCTTGTTCTATACATACAGAGATAAATACATTGCAGTAGAATAGAGTTGTAAAAACAGGAAGGAAGAGAAAATGCATATTTTTAATAATGTTTCTGTTATAAAATATGGGGAAAAAATTAGATATAAATGTCATTAAGCTTAGAAAAGTCTCCGTAACTGAGAAAATGATTTTAATAAGGTTTCTCAATGTATGTCTTTGATTTATTTATCTAAGCCTTATTTAAAAAGAAGCGTTATATCCTTTAGAAAACAAGGACTATTAAAATATTGATTGATTAATAATTGAATCCATGAAAAAAAAATAGTCTTATTATAAGAACTAATTATTATCCTACTATTTAAAAATGTAAAAAGTGCTAAAATTAAAAATTTAAAGGGTGTATTTATTGAAATTATGCTTCAAATAATCGATATATTTAAAAAAATAATATTAAGATTTCTACACTATATCTTTATTTAATATATAATATTAGTAATGCAAATGTAAGCCATTCAAACCATAAACCCCACGAGTTATAGACAAAGAATAACCCACCACAGGTATTGAAGACAAATGTAGATTACAAAAAATTTAAAATTTTCTCAAAATGTAAAATTTCGTTTTGAAAAAAAAAATTATGGAAAGTTTATAAAACATATTCCACAACATCGTAACAGTTCTCATAATTAAAGTAAAAAAAAAAAAAAAAAATAGAAATAGATACCATAGTCACGAATTTTGCTCGTGTTTTCTTAGGATATGCCGTACGAAAGATACTAAAAAATTTAAATGCTTTAGTAATTCTAGTGCTTTAATTTTTTTTTAAATTTATATTCAAGAATTTAAAAAAATATTCCCCCCAAAAAATTGCACCCATTTTAAATGATTCACGGAAGGAACTCACTCGAAATGGGGGAAGAGGTCTCAGATGAAGTAAAAATAAAGTTTATTTTTTCGAAAAGATTCAATAAAAAAAATTATTTTCAATAGAAGCCTTATAAAAGGCACAGTATAATATTTGTATTTATTGTAAGATTGCGGAAGTTCTGTTTTAAAATGTTAAGTTTGAAATACAAAATTTTTGTAGATTCAGACATTTGAAAATTTTAGTCTATGTGAAGATATCTTAAATCTCAAGATATTCTAAAAATTCGGATTTCATTTTCCCTTTCCTTTTTGTGATTCATGAGAACTAACTGTGAAGATAAACTAAAGTTTTCCATTAAGTCTTTGTTGAATTTAAATAAAATTACTTACATTAATGGTTGAATATTTATTGTGCTGCATTTCAAACAAAGCCTTATTCGCACAATTTGGGTTTAACTATTTGCATAGAATAAATTGAATAAGAATGAACTCGTTTGTTGGAAAACAGTTTTATGAAAACTTTTAAGGCATTCTGCGGTCTCTCATTTGAAACTTTTGTTCAGATTAACTCATTTATTAATCGTATGCCAGCGTTCATTTTCGAAAGAGGTTAAACAATTCTTTTCGAAATGAACATTGCGTAATGTGTGGAATTACATTATGTATGGTTTATTAATTGGAACACTATTAAATTCTTAGTGTTCCAATTAATACTCAATTCCAAACTATATTGCAGTGACATTCTGAATTCATGTTGTCATTATTGGTTTCTTAAGACGCTTGTTTAAGAAAAAAAAATGCATTTCGATGTTTGCAAATTCTTCTCTTTTATCTAACCCTCACTTCGTTTCGCCATTTCCCATCCAAAGCCGCTCCCACAATTTAATTGCTTCGATGGCACTGAATGATCGCAGCATCTTGATGTCCCTCTCTCTATTTTAGTTTTTATTGATATAATATAGGACTCATAATTTAATTGCATATCAATTGGAATGTATTTATTTCAACTGCCTTCCTGTTTCCTTAAATGAATTTAAATGTTTCATTCTGTTATGCTTTTCTTAATTCCTTCTATTAGCTCACACTCTCCCTATATATATCTTGTTCCGATTTTCAGTCGTTCATAAAATACTTTTTATTCATCCACTCGAGTTCAAACACATTTTTTTTTGAACTTGCAGTGGATGACACTGGATGTTAATACAGTTTTTTCAAATATTAATTCCTTAATTAATTTTAATGAATTAATTTTAGTTTTATAGGGGAGAAACAAAATTCTCTTATATAAGATATTTAGCAGGATATAAATTTAGGAATAAATACCGTCAGTGGCGAAACGTGTAAGATGGCTGGAAAAAAAATTTCTTTTCTGGGTCCATTTTTTTCATTCTGGGTTCTAGTCTGAGTCAAGGAGGAAACAAAATGGAAAATGAAGCACGTGAATAAATGAGTGAGACAGACGGAAAGTGTGTATGTGAAAGAGAGAGATGATTAAAAAATATGAATGAAAATTATTTATAAAGGTCTTTCTGCAATAGAGTGAAAAAAAAGTAATTAACTTTAAAATATTTTTTTATATTACTTGTTTTAACAAAAGAAGGTAAAAAAGATGAATAAAGGAATCCATTGAACATGTAAAAGTAGGTGTATCATTAAGGGAGGGCTATTTCATAACATCTTTCACATATCATTAAAAAAATTCAAATATTTACAAATGAAATGAATTCGCGAAGAACTAAACAAAAATTTACGGAATTGATTCGAACTATACCTATTTTATTTTAGAATTTTAGAGATAACTATAAAATTAAAATTTCTTTTAAATGGTGCATCCTCTAT
>BPLQ01000392.1:653466-676572 GCA_021605075.1 Caerostris darwini | reverse complement strand
AAGTAACTTGTAAACATTTAACAACAAAGTAACTTGTAAACATTTAACAACATAGTAACTTGTAAACATTTAACAACAAAGTAACTTGTAAACATTTAATTTGTTATTGTTAAATCAATTCAGACATTTCAAAAATCGCCGGAATTAGTTTCAGCGTCTCACAAAGCCAAGCGAAACTCAAACACTAATGAATATTTTTAAGGCAAATTTCCCACATATGTCAAGGACAATGCCAGGAACCTAAAAAAGAAAAAAAAATTGAAGTCTCGTAAGTCCCGGGAATTTTAAATTGAAAATTGTTCCTACTTTTTGGATACAGTAGTATGAATATTATAACGAATTCTATTAAAAATAATAGAATAAAATTCGTGTTTAAACAAGTTTTTGTTTATTTCTCATGTTACAATAGTTTCTCTTTATATTTTATACGTCAAACACAAGTCATAATGAATGGTACAAAGCACTATTCAAATTATCTCAGTTACATGCTATTCATTAAAAATATAAGAATTAGTAAAAAATAAATAGAAAACTTTTCCAAAAAACAAACTGCGCTTCTCAAAGTAAACCGTCATTTTTTAAATGGATTTTATAGGGCTGAAAAAATTCCCTTCGATTCCCATTTCTCTCTAAACACGATGCATTAATTATTAATTTTGCAGAAAAAGTGAATTAATTTAATCTTTAAGAAGCAAACGTCCATTTAAGCTTCTTTCGAACTAGTGAAATGACTATGAAAATTTTAATTAAATCCATGACACCATTAACATTCGTTTCCTCAACAACCCAACGAGACAAAAATTAACGCTATTTATTTTCCTCGGATTAATTGACTCTGAATATCTTCTTCCATAAACAGAGCACTCGAAACTAAGAAAAAAAAACAAAGTAATTATCTGAAAAAATATTTAATTATTGAGATGTATTTATTAATTTTGTTAATTCACAAAAAAAAGTTTTGCAAAAAAAAAAAAGTCCTTTTTAATAGCCTTTGAGTAAAAAAAAATGTATTCTTCAATTAACATATTTGAGTTATTTAATTACTTAAATTTACTGAGCTATGTTCTCGTAATTATTATTATTATTATTTTTTTTTTGAAGATAAAACATTTTATCTGCTTCAATACACTGTGAATTATGCAATCAACAAATAAATTTGAATAAAAAACTATACTTTTTCTCACCACGATCATGTAAATTATAATTTCATTTTTAATAAATTTGTTTTTCACCGATGTGAAAGTCAATTTCAAAATCATTTCAGAATTTTTTCAAACAATTAATTCAGGGTTCTTTTTTTCTTGTTTCAAAAGTTAAGATTCTTATTTATTTATTTTATTTTATTTATTTATTATTTTTTGTGGTACAAAAAGCGATTTGAAAATTACTATGCATTTTTATTTCTTCATTTCATGAATAAGTACTTTTTTCATTTTCTTCACCGATAAACTACATTTGTCAGAAATTGATTAAAAAGTAGGATTAATTTATTAAATTTAATTCTGATATATTTCTTCTTGTTCTATACATTCAGAGACAAATGCATTGCAGTAGAACAAAGTTGTAAAAGCAGGAATTAAGGGGAAATGGATATTTTTAATAATTTTTCTGTTATAAAATATAAGGAAAAAATTAGATATAAATGTCATTAAGCTTAGAAAAGTCGTAACTGTGAAAATGATTTTTAATAAAAATTTTCAATCTATGTATTTGATTTATTTATCTAAGCCTTATTTAAAAACACGAGTTATATCTTTTAGAAGAGAATGACTAATAAAATATTGATTGATTAATTACTGAGTCCATGAAAAAATAATCTTATTATAGGAGCTAATTCTTAACCATCCAGATGTCTCCTCGTCCAATCCAGCGTGAAAGGTCACAAGTATTTCTTAGATACACTATTTAAAAATGTAAAAGGTGCTAAAAGTAAAAACATAAAGGGGTGTATTTATTGAAATTATGCTTCATCTTTACAATTTATTTAAAGAAATGCCATTCAAATTACTATACTATACCTTTATTTAACATATGATATTAATAATATAAATTTAAGGCATTCAAACCATTTAAAATGTCCAAAGAATTGCATAAATGAAGTGTAAAATTAAAGGAATGAAATTCTCGGTATAGTTAATGAATTTTGTACATTTATATATAACGAAGAAATAAACATTGAATTGAACTTCAGAAATAAAATGGCAGAGACCAGTCCTCAAAGTCATTGAATCGCAGCGTGGAATCTAAGCAAATTTGCTTGGAGTGGACCAGACATATAAATAAATTTCTGGCAAACTTCACATTCGAATTTTGTGATTCTAGTGAGATTATTTTGGCAAGGCTTGCATCTTCTTTTCCCTGAAGTCGCTCTTTTTAGTTCAATACCTAATTTATGCTTTTCTTCTCAACACTTACATTTTTAGATCCCTTTGTAATTAAGTAGGTGCTCTTCGCTCTATGTTTTGTTCTGCAAGGATATTTGCAAACTATTTCCTGTAGATTATTTTAAGTAATTTTTTGTTATTCACTCTATTTTAATTTAATTGATTTTAGAAAGGGCTCACAATTTAAATGGATATCAATTGGAATGTATTCATTTCAACTGCATTCTTGTTAGAAAAATAAGTACCTTAAAAACTGTTTTCAGAATCCTTAAATGACCTTAAATGTTTTATTCTGCTATGCTTTTCTTTAACAAAAGAAGGTAAAACACGATAAACAAAAACTTGAACCTGGATAAGTAGGTGTATCCATAAGAGACCATCCATTTATAACCCCTTTGGCATATCATTAAAAAACTTCAAATATTTGCGACCGCAATGAATTCGCGAACAACTGAAAAAAATTACAGAAAAGATTCGGACTATGCCTATTTTATTTTAGAATTTTAGAGATAACTATAAAAACTACAGTTTCTTTTAAATGGTGCCTCCTCTATCTCGCACCATCCTGTCTTGATATTTCAGCAGTCGTGTGTGCTTACAAATACTTAAAAATACTCCAGTCTCTCTCCCGAAAGCTCCATGACACTTTCCCAAACACTTTCCATATCCGCCCGCATATCAAGCGTCGCCCGCATTTCACAAACCTCGGCAGCATCAACCTATTCAAAAGAGCTCCGACGTGCATTAGAAAATCCATTTCCACATCGGTCGAGTGCGCGCCCGAAAGATCTGTCATTTCACTTGCGGGGAAAATACCGCCGCCTCGACTTTTCGCAGGTTTTATGGAAATATATCGTTCCAGAAACATCTATTGTGCCGCATGCATATCATAAATCTGTTTTTCGCTTTCGCTGCCAACTGTCTTTCATCTGGGTTCGTGGCATGGACATCCATAGTTCATCCTTTTTCACTGATCATTATTAGCAAAGAAACTTGAGTGTATATACACAATTCTTTGTCTTCCATCATTTAACACTTTTTAATAATTTTTATCGTTAAAATTATTTGGTGTGTTGGGTAAAATGCTTTTATTTCATAAAAATGAATCAACGTGCATTGTACGAAATCGAAGTCTAAAATCTTTGCAAAACTGGCAATTCAATGAGTACGATAATAAATTGTCAGCGCTTTTTTTATAGATTCGTATCTTTATAGAAAGTAACTTTTTCTGAATATATGCTTCGTAATAAGTTTTGAATCAATCTAAGGATCTCTAAATTTCAAAAATAAAGGTCCCTGGCTACTTGCTTTGCCCTTTGGAGTCAAACATGGAAAGTGCCATGGGGTCCATAGATTTAGCATATCATTTAGAAATGACTCAGATGTTATAACGAGACCAATATCAAAAGAAACAAGGTATTTATTACTATAAAAATTATTACTATAACTACCTCACCTATAAAAAAAGCACTCTCAATTTTAATCGTAATATTTGAATTCCTGTTTTCATGTTCTGCATTTGCGTTACTTTGTACATGAGGTTTTGATTTACCTGCAGCTTCCTTTCAAAGTATAATAACATCCATAAGTCCTTTTGACAACAAACATCCTTCTAATAAGGCCCCGCTCCGAAAATAAGCTGCATTTTTCAGAATAGAAATTCCAAACTGCCTGAAATCAGCCCTTTAGTTCGATGTAACATTCTCAACATTCAACATTCCTCACATGGGCCTGAATGGCAGAGTGGTTAGTGCTCTGGTGCTCAGTACCATAGGTTTCGAGTTCGTGTCCCGGCGGGGCCATGGATGTTTATTGGGGTTCGGAATCCACTCTAAACAGTAGGTCCCTGTATAACAAGATAGTAGAGCGTTGCGGAGTCCGTAGCTTCTCTTCAAGCTGCAAGCACCTCCTGGGTAGTACTAAGTGAGTGACATCGGTGCAGCGCTTGCCTTAAGGCATCAAAGATAAATGTCTAAGTGTTTGCCAGTGTACCATAAATGCCTAAGTGTTCCTCACATAACAACATTCTCAAGAAGTGTGTCGATTCATGAATGTTTATATTTATATATATTAGGACTCATTCTATTAAAAATAATATAATAAAATTCGTGTGTAAACAAGTTTTTATTTCTCATATTACAATAGTGTCGCATTATATTTCATACGTCAAACACTGGTCATAATGAATAGTACAAAGCACTATTCAAATTATCTCAGCAACATGTTATTCATTAAAGAGTAAAAAAATCGAAAACACATAAACTGCGCTTCTCAAAGTAAACCGTCATTTTTTTAAATGGATTTTATAGGGCTGAAAAAATTCCCTTCGATTCCCATTTTCTTCTAAACATGAAGCATTAATTATTGATTTTACATAAAAAGTGAGTCAATTTAATCTTTAAGAAGCAAACGTACGTTTAAGCTTCTTTAGAACTATTGAAATATCTATGAAGATTTTAATTAAATCGATGACACCATTAACTGTCGTTTCCTTAACAACCCAACGAGACAAAAATTAACGCTATTTATTCTCCTCCGATTAATTGACTCTGAATATCTTCCATAAACAGAGCACTCGAAACTCAGAAAAAAAACAAAGCAATTATCTCAAAAAAATATTTCATTATTGAGATGTATTTATTAATTTTGTTAATTCCCAAAAAAAAGTTTTGCAAAGAAAAAAAAAGTCCTTTTTAATAGCCTTTCAGTAAAAAAAATCTATATATATTCTTCTATTAACATTTTTACGTTATTTAATTACTTAAATTTACGGAGCCCTTTTCTCGTTTTTGTTTTTGGATCTTTTTGGATTTTATCAGCTTGAAGAAAAATAAATAAATAAATAAATATTCAAGGATTATTAATTATTGAAAGGTAACAAGAATATTTGAAACATCAATATACTGTAAATTATGCAATCAACAAGTAAATTTGAATAAAAAAAAGATACTTTTTCTCACCACGATTCATGCAAATTATAATTTCATTTTTAATAAGTTTGATTTTGCAATTGACTTTTTCACATCGGTGAAAAACTATTTCGCAATTTTTTCAAACAATTAATTCATGTTATTTATTTTTTTTTTTTCTTGCTTTAAAAGTTAAGATTCTTATTTATCCGATTTTTATCTATTTTACTTTATTTTTTGATCCAAAACACTATTTGAAAATTACTATGCATTTTTATTTCTTCATTTCATAAATAAGTACTCTTTTCATTTTTTTTTTTACCGATAAACGGCATTTGTTAGAAATTGATAAAAAAGTAGGATTAATTTATCAAATTTAATTCTAATATATTTCTTCTTGTTCTATACATTTTAGAGACACATACATTTTAGAAGAACATTATTGTAGAAGTAGGAAGGAAGTGAAAATGGATATTTTAATAGAGAATGCTTCTGTTATAAAATAGTAAATCTTATGCACGAACTTTTTTTTTCAAGTGCATATTCAAGGGTTTTAAAAAAAGTTCCCTCAAAAACATTGCTTCCATTTTAAATGATACACGAATTGAATTATGAAATTAATCATTGGACGTGGAAAAGTAGGTGTGTCGATAAGAGAGGGATGATACATTACAAACGAAATGAATTCGCCAAGAAAGGAAAAACAAATAATATAAAAACAAATTTTTTAAAGCCAATTCCTGCTTTTTTTTCACTCTATTGTAGAAAGTCCTTTATAAATAATTTTCATTCATTTTTTTAAGTTTATCTGGCGCCCTCTATTGGTAGAGATAAGCAACTTTAATTAATTAATTATATTTTTTTTTAGATTTAATTTAATGAATGAATTAATGTTTGAAACAACTGTATGAACATCCATTGTCATCCATTACAAGCTAAAAAAAAATGTATTTGAACTTGAGTGGATGAATAAGAAGTATTTTATGAACGATTGAAAATTTGAACAAGATATATATAGGAGTGTGAACTAATAGAAGGAATTTAACAAAATTCCAAAAAAGATGACTATACCTATTTTATTTTCAACTATAAAAATATAACTATAGATATAAAATGTAACTTACATATAACTATAACTATAAAAATTAAAATTTCTTTTAAATGGTGCACTTTTTATTTCTCACCACCCTGTCTTGATATTTCAGCAGTAGTGAGTGCTTGCAAATACTTAAAAATACTCCAGTCTCTCTCCAGAAAGCTGTATGACACTTTCCCAAACACTTACCATCTCCGCCCGCATATCAAGCGTCGCCCGCACTTCACAAACCTCGGCAGCATTAACCTATTCAAAAGAGCTCCGACGTGCATTAGAAAATCCATTTCCACATCGGTGGAGTGCGCGCCCGAAAGATCTGTCGCTCTAGGTTTCACTTTCGTCGTCTCGACTTATCGCAGATTTTATGGAAATAGATCGTTTCAGAAGCATCCATTGTGCCGCATACATATCATAAATCTGTTTTTCGTGTTCGCTGCCAACTGTCTTTCACGGGTTTGTAGTGTGGAAATCCATATTTGGACTTGAAGAATATTTCGCTGAGCATTATGACGGAAGAAACTTGAGTGTCAATAAACAACTTTTTATTTTCCAACATTGGACCCTTTTTAATACTTTTTATCGTTTAAATTATTTGGTGTGTTCCGTAAAATACATTTATTTTGTAAAAATGAATCAATGTGTATTGTACGAAACAGAAGTCTAAAAACCTGTCTAAACTGGCAATTCAATGATTACGACTGCAAATTGTGAGTACTTTTTTTATACGTTCGAAGAAGTATTTTGAGAAAAGTATCTTTTTTATAATGCATCACGATAAGTTTTGAGTCAATCTAAGGATCTCTAAAATCCACAATAATGATATTACTGGCGTTGTCTACTTGCTTTTTGGAGGCAAACATGGAGAATGAAATGTTGTCCATAGATTTAGCATATCGTTTAGATATGACCCAGATGTTATAACGAGACGAATATTAAAAGAAACAAGGCATTTATTCTCTAAATCACTCACCAAACCTATAAAAAAACACAATTGCAAGTTTTATGTTCTGCAGCTGAGTTATTTTTTTATTCGTCCATGATTTGCCTGTAGCGTCCTTCAAAAGTATAACAATAACATTAAGCTTCATTCAGAATCTTTTTAACATAAAATATCTTTCTAATAAGGCCCCGTTTCTGAAAATAAGCTGCATTTTTTTGAGTGGAAATTCCAAACTGTATGAAATCAGCCCTTCAGCTCAATACAACATACAGCACATTACAATTATAACATTCAACATTCTTCACATTACAACATTCTAAAGAAGTGTGCCGATTCCTGAACGTTTATATTTTTTATATTTATGTATATTAGGACTCATTCTATTAAAAATAATATAATAAAATTAGTGGCTAAACAAGTTTTTATTTATTTATCAAATTATGATAGTGTCTTTTTATGTTTTATACATCAAAAACTAGTTATAATGAATAGCACAAAGCACTATTCAAATTATTGCCGTTACATGCTATTCATTGAAGATGCAAGAAGTAAAAAAATAGAAAACTTTTCCAAAAAACATAAACTGCGCTTCTCAAAGTAAACCAGTCATTTTTTTAAATGGATTTTATAGGGCTGAAAAAATTCCCTTCGATTCCCATTTCCTTCTAAACACGAAGCATTAATTATTAATTTTGTATAAAAAATTGAGTTAATTTAAGCTTTAAGAAGCAAAGGTACGAAACTTCTTTTTCTTCTTTTGTAACTTCTTTCGAACAATTGAAATGACTCTGAAGATTTTAATTAAATCGATGACACCATTAACTTTCGGTTCCTTAACAACCCAACGAGACAAAAATTGACGCTATTTATTCTCCTCGGATTAATTGACTCTGAATATCTTCCATGGACAGAACACTCGAAACTAAGAAAAAAAAAAGCATTTATCACAAAAAAATATTTAATTATTGAGATGTATTTATTAATTTTGTTAATTCTAGAAAAAAGTTTTGCAAAAAAAAAAATGTTCTTTTTATTAGCCTTTGAGTAAAAAAATGTATCCTTCAATTAACTTCTTTACGTTATTTAATTACTTAAATTTACTGAGCTATGTTCTCGTTATTATTATTATTATTTTTTATTTATTTTTTTTTTTTTGATGATAAAACATTTTATCAGCTTGAAAAAAAAACAATAAAAATAAATATTCAAGGATTATTAATTATTGAAATGCAATAAGATTATTTGAAACATCAATACACTGTGAATTATGCAATCAACAAATAGATTTGAATAAAAAAAATATATACTTTTTCCCACCACGATCATGCAAAATAAAATTTCATTTTTAATAAGGTTGATTTTGAAATTGAATTTTTCGCATCGGTGAAAAACAATTACATAATTTTTTCAAACAATTAATTCAGGTTTTTTTTTTTCTTATTTCAGAAGTTAAGATTCTTATTTATTTTTTATTTTATTTTTTTTGTACAAAAAGCTATTTGAAATTATTATGCATGTTTATATTTTCATTTCATGAATAAGTACCGATAAAACTGCATTTGATAGAAATAGATAAAAAAAAAGTAGGATTAATTTATCTAATTTTATTCTAATATATTTCTTCTTGTTCCATACATTCCGAGACAAATACATTTCAGAAGAATATTATTGTAAAGGCAGGAAGGAAGAGAAAATGGATATATTTAATAGAGAACGCTTCTGTTATAAAATATAAGAAAAAAAATTA
This sequence comes from Caerostris darwini, assembly GCA_021605075.1. Taxonomy (NCBI): domain Eukaryota; kingdom Metazoa; phylum Arthropoda; class Arachnida; order Araneae; family Araneidae; genus Caerostris; species Caerostris darwini. Next base: position 667,496 of record BPLQ01000392.1, on the reverse strand, counting down.
GGTATCAATCTCATTAAGGTTAGGAAAGTGTAACTGAGAAAATAACTTTTAATCAAATTTCTCAATGTATGTCTTTGATTTATTTATCTAGGCATTTTTCAAAAAGATTCGTTTTAACCTTTAGGAAATAATGACTGCTAAAATATTGAATGAGGGGCCTGAATGGTCGAGTGGCTAGCACTCTGGCGCTCGGTACCACAGGCTTCGGATACGAGTCCCGTCTAGTATATGGTCTAACATGATCTTAGATTGTTGAGGGGGTAATGTTACTCACGTCCGTAGCATATCTTCAAGTTACACGTGGCCTCTGGTTATTGCTAAGTAAGTAACGTCGGTGAGGCGCTTGCATTAAGGGAGCAAAGACAACTGTCTAACTGTTTTCCATCTGCATTAGAAATAAAATATTGAATGATTAATAATTGAGTCCATGAAAAAATAGTCTTATTATAGGAACTAATTCTTAACCTTCCAGCTGTCTCGCCCTCCACACCAACGTGAAAGGTCGCTGCTATTTTTTAGTTACACTATTTAAAAATGTCAAAGGTGTTAAAATTAAAAATATAAATGTGTATTTATTGAAATAATGCTTTAAATAATCATTACAATTTATTTAAAGAAATGCCATTCAAATTTCTGTACTATACCTTCATTTAATATATAATATTAGTAATGTACACTCAAGAGCCAAAACATTATGACCACCCCTACATTTTGCAATGAATTCGCCTAGATGACGTGGCAGGCACGCGATCAGATGGAAGTGATATTTAACTGCTGCTGGAGAGTCTGAAGAATCATTCTTTCACTTACTTCTGTGTGTGATGGGTAAGGCTGCGGATCTAAGCGACTTTGATAGAGGGCAGATTGTAATGGCTCGGAACAAGTATTTCCGAAACTGCACGACTCGTGGGTTGTTCGCGATCTACAGTTGTTAGCACTTATGCAAAGTGGATGAATGACGGTGAAACCAGCAGTAGACGACATGGTGTTGGACGTCCCCACGCTATCAAAGAAAAAGGTCGTCGGAGACTGTCTCGCATGGTGAAGCAAAACCGGAGCCAGACAGTGGCTCAGCTGACAGCCCAATACAATGCAGGGCCAAGTAGAATAGTATCGGAGCACACTGTTCAGCGGACACTGTTGGATATGGGGCTACGTGGCAAACGTCCCACTCGTGTGCCTTTGCTGACCAAGCTTCATTGCCAACTGCGCCTGCGCTGGGCCAGGGAACATCGTGGATGGTCCATGGATCAGTGGGAGAGAGTTGCTGGTCAGATGAATCACGGTTTGTCATTCATCACGCCGATGGCCGTGTCAGGATACACCGTCTTCCAGGCGAACAGTTGCTCCCTCAATGTACAGTAGGTCATACACAGGCTGATGGTTGCGGTATTATGCTTTGGGGGACATTCTCTTGGGTGTCTCTGGGACCCGGGGTTGTGGTAGAGCAGACCATGAATGCTACAGGGTATCTGAACATCATTGCGGACCAGTTGCACCCTTACATGGCCTCTGTTTTTCCAGCTGGAAATGGAATGTTCCAACAGGACAACGCCCCTTGTCACAAGGCTAAAATTGTGTTGGAATGGTTCCAGGAACAGGATGTTGAATTCCAGTTAATGTCCTGGTCGCCTAACTCACCGGATCTCAATTCGATAGAACACATTTGGGATGTCCTGGGATGGCAGCTCAGAGTTCAAAGACCACCAAATCGCAATATCTCGGATTTGCGTGACCGTTGCTTAAACATCTGGTACAATCTGTCTCCGGCCATCTACCAAGGACTTGTGGCATCCATGCCAAGGCGGGTTGAAGCTGTGTTGCGCGCCAAAGGTGGGCCAACTCGTTATTGACAGGTGGTCATAATGTTTTGGCCCTTGAGTGTAAATCTGAGGCATTAAAACCATTTAAAATGCCCAAAGAATTACATAAGTGAAGTGAAAAATTAAAGGAACGAAATTATCGATATAGTTATGGGATTATTTACATTTAAGTTAAATATGACGCAGAAATAAACAATGAATTGAACTTCAGATATAAAATGGAAGAGACCCGTACTCATAATCATTGAATCGCAGCTTGGAATCTGAGCAAATGTGCTTGGAGTGGTCCAGACATTTAAATAAATTTCTGGCAAATTTCACAGTTGAATCTTGTGATTCTAGTGGGTTTGTCATTTTGCGAGGCTTGCATCTTCTTTTTCCTGATGTCGCTCTTTGTAGTTCAATACCTAAGGTCTGCTTTTCTTCTCAACGATTTCATTATTAGATCCCTTTGAAATTAAGTATGTGCTCTTCGCTCTGCGTCTTGTTTTGCAAGCTACCTCCTGTAGATTCTTCTAAGTAATTTTTTTTGTTGTTGGTTGAACGAATTGCATAACTATGGATTGCGGCTACATTCAACCTAGAGAAAAACCATTAGAAGTCAAAACTCTTGTGTTTCAGGCGGCATCCTAAACAGCACAAGGTGTGTCCACACCTCTCGTAGTATGTAGTAATTTAGGTGCCTTTTAAAGTGAATTTTCATCGATCTTTACGAAATTTGAAATTAATGTAACATTTTTATGACGCATTGGCAAATTTGATAAAATAGCCATTTATTTTCTAAAACAGAATGGATTAGCATTTTGTTCACACGCTTTTACCTTAGCTTGAACACATTAGGAATTTGAACTGTAATTCTATTCCTACATAAAAAGCAATTAAAATACAAAATTTATATCAAATCAGATTTTTTTTATCATATTAAATATTTCTTGCAACTGAAAAAAAACAGATATAATAAAAATTTACCTCAACTGTCAAGGGTATCTAATACAAATGACAGATTCCTCAGAGACCTATTAGCACCTCAAAATTCAAATTATGAGGGGGAGGAATAGCGAAAGGCGGGAATTTGTAGTACCATTTGGTCTTAAAATATATAATTGAAATCAACTCTATTTCCCATATACGCATGATTGCTGGAAGATTAAAAAACAACTTTTCTGACCAAAACTAAAAATATTTTAGAAAACTTATTTGTTGAAAAAAGTCAAGATACAAAAAAAAAATACTTTTAAAGGTATATTTAAAAGATGAAATAAAATCTATAATTTTTGCGAGTAGGAGGGATTTGTGCTAAAAGACAAAAACCTCAAGTTATTTTAAAAAATGATATAAATGTGGAATTTTAAAATTCTTTTAAAGTATTAAATAACAAAATAATTTACTGAATCGAATGAATAGAAAACGATGTTTTTAATTGAACACCAGTGTTAGTGTGTTTAATAGTTATTTTTGATAATATAAGAAGTAGCCATGAATATTAAAAAAAATAATTTTTAAACTGTTGCATATTTTAAGAAACAATTTTTAAGCGCAGGAAGTCAGCTTGGCTATATTTTTGAGTCATTGGTTCTGTTCAGATAAAAAAACTTCACTTAATATTTTTTTTTAACTGTAAATAGTGTTAAAATATATCAATCAGAACCCGCTTGTGGGATTCTGAACTAAGCAAATGCATCAGCAGCTTTGCAATATATATGAGGCTTTGTAGCTTTGCAATATATACGCATATGAGGAGAGGAATGAGCATCATAAATGCGCGGGCAGGAAAGTTCCTGCATTGCACCGAATACTAGAATGGGAATCCCTTAAATAACAACCTTGGAAGTGGCTATTGCTGAAATTGTCAATTCGCCCATAAGTGGTTTGATTATCATAGCACACGCCATAATTTTCAACGCCATGTCTCCTGAAAATATCATCAACGAATGCTGCCAAGGATTTAAACATCTCACATTTTGTACGCCAACTTGAAGTGCAAGAGCTCCACGAATCTTGCAAAAGAAATTTTATTTTTCCTGAAGGAGGATTTAAGCAGTCTGGTTTCTATTAAATTATTTAAATGGCATGGCATTTTGGAAAACTTAATAGAATGCTGATACATTTTTTTCTAAAAGTCTTTTTAGTACTTATTTCAGTGAATTTAATATATATATATTTTTATTTGGGGAAAATGATTCATTCGATTATTATGTACAATTGCATGTTATTGCACATATCAATGTGCGATAAATATATTTCATATACATTGCGAAACAACTTTTTAATTTGTGATTATGCATATTAATTCACTTTTCTAGATAAATACTGTACTTAATTATTCAAATTTAGTTGATAGCCTCACGTGCATGAAAATAAACTCGATTAGAATTGCATAAACAATCAATAATCTTTCACCTTTACGAGTTTTATTTCATATTTTTTCCGGTAGATGGCTCTACTGCTGTCAAATTTTGTTCAAATTCCATGACTATTTATGTGTGTTTAAATTTTGTTAAGCATAATTATATCCCTAATTAAGAAAAAAGTTTTATTACATTTTATATTAATTTAAAAAAAGTGAAAATAAGAATATTTTGTAATTTTTTTTTGTGTATTAGATAAAAAAAAATTAAAATTTTATAGATAAAAAAATTGATTTATAAATTTTATTTTTTTTTTTTTAGTTTTACTGGAACACATACATACATACATACATGATAACACATTCATGTATGCATGGAAAGAACGAATGCATGTATTATACAAATGATAATGCATGCATACATCTTTTCTTATATTCTCATAAAAATAAATGAATACAAAGCACTGCTATTTATTTCCATTTCCTTTTTGAAAGCATTATGGAAACATCCTTGTTTTATCATTCATGAAATTTATTCAACATATCAGTTGCAGTATGGAAATCATGCAAAATCTTTTCGTAATATAACCACAAAAATTTATCGAAGTTACTGTGTTTGAGAATAATGTAAATCTCAAATGAAAATGACGAATTCAATAATTTATATAATACATCAAGATTGCTCATGTCAATGCTTTTTTATTGGAATAATCTATTTTACTTTAGTAAAAAGTTTTAACTGCATTTCTTAAAAACATTTCAAAAATAATATATAGTATGGTATTTTAAAATTATAGTACTATATTAAAAGTATAGTATGATCCAATAAACTAATTTTTAGTATAGTTCGCAGTAAATTAATATCTTACTTAGTAACTTAGGAGCCTGATGGCCGAGTGACTAGCTCGGTGCCGCAGGTTTCGGGTTCGAGTCCCAGCACTGCCATGGATGTTTGTAGTGGTTCGGAATCCACATTAAATCGTAGGTCCCGGTCTAAAGAGCGTCGGGCTGACAACCTTACCCCGTAAAAAGAAAACCTCTCGAAATCTGCCAGTAGGCAGGCGGCCTTGGCCCATCATGGGGCTGTTATGTCACTAATGACGATGAATTATTAACTTAGAAATTAAAAAAATTTTGCTTATTGAGAAGCATTCATTTTTTACAACTCTTTTCAATTACTGAATATCTTTTCTTTCAAATTGCACAAAAAATATACTTCAATTACATTAATATATATTAATAATATGTATAGTAAATATATATTATATAATAATTAACATAACATCATATATATTAAGTGTAAAATTTACAATTCTATAATCACGCGATCCTTATTCAATACTAAATATGAAAATTAAAGTGAGAAAACAGATCATAATTTCAGAAATATTTAAAAATTTTGTGGTAAAATTTATATGCTACACAGAAAATTAAAAAAAACCCTGATTAAATTAGAATAAATATGTTTGATGCTATGGTAAGTTTTCGCCAGATTCTATTGAATGCTTACATACTGTGCTCAAAAAGTAAGACCAATTATTTTTTTTTTCAAAATCTCTTTATTTATTCTTCATATTTATTTCATCATTTAATTCAGACATTTCAAAAATCGCCGGAATCAGTTTTAGCGTCTCACAAAGCCAAGCGTTACTCAAGCACTAATGAATATTTTGACGTCAAATTTCACACAGCTGTCAAGGACAGTGCCAGCAACACCAAAAAAATTTGAAATTCCATAATCCCCGGGAATTTTAAATTGAAAATGGGTCTTACTTTCTGGACACAGTAGTACATCATTTTGCCTTCAATTATGTTTGTTGTTGTATGCGAACATCGATTACTTCTATTATTGTACCTAATTCAACTAATTCATACATATCATTGAATGACTCGTTAAATTAAATGCGTCGTATTTTTATATCTTGTATATCTCATTCAATTTTTCTTGTCTTTTCTATTCAATTCCGCTCTCCAAGCAAGCAACATTTACTTTGTATTTTCTTATTTAATAAACACAAAAAAAGAAAGTTTTAAATTGAAGTCACCGAAATTCATCAACCGTTTTCGAAATTCATAATCATTTTCTGTTCTTTCACAACAGGAAAAAACCCAACAACAACATGTTAACCACTACTAACAAAAAATAAAACATCTTTTACAGAAGTTTATGACGCCTTAATATTCAAAACTCAAGAAACAACTCCAATAAAGTGAATCATTCTTGTTATTGGTTTTACCAAAAGAAAGAATAACAACATAAACAGGGGAATCGCTTAATGTCATTAAAGCGCGGTGAGCTGATGCGTTTCTCCGTCTTTAAAAACAAAAAGCTGTCCGGGCGAATTATCATTAACATCTTGACATTTAAGGTAATGCGGCCGCGAATGCTTTTATGGGGCCCCTTCGCGCAGTGCATGATGGGCCTCGCGTGCGGCCCCGGTAAACACCGTAAATCTAATGACGCCGACAAGCGCAGTGTTTGCTGGGCCCTATGTAAAAAAAAAGTATCATTTGAATTTCGACTCGACAAACCATTCTTTTAGTTTTTCGAAAGGTATTTTCCACCCTTGATGAAATTGATATTAATATTTTCTTTTGTACAAAATTGGATAACTTTTAACAAAGGGGAAAAAATGTGGTAAAATTGCCTTAAAATTATAATTTAAATGAATGTGAATGGTTTTAATAAATTTTAATTTTAATAAATCATGTTAAGGTTTATTCATTTTAATGAATGAACTAGTTAACAAGTAATATAAAAAAATTGCAATGCAATTGCAATTGCTTTATGCAATTTCTATAATAATATAAATAATTTCCTTAATAAATAATTTTCATTCATTTTTTTTATGTTTATCTGGTGCCATCTATTGGTAGATGCATGCAACTTAAATCTAAAAAAAACTCAAATTAATTAATTAAAGTTAATTACTGAATGAATGTTTGTAAAAACTGTATTAACATCAAGTATCATCCACTACAAGTTCAAAAAAAATGTATTTGAACGTGAGTGGATGAATAAAAAGTATTTTATGAACGATTGAAAATTTGAACAAGATATATATAGGGAGAGTGTGAGTTAATAGAAGGAATTGCAAAAGGGGATAAAGTTGCCTTAAAATTACAATTTAAATGAATGCGAATGGTTTAATAAATTTTCATTTTTATAAATTATGTTAAGTTTAATTCATTTTAGTGAATGAATTAGTTCGTGACTTCAAAAATAGCATTGGAATTAACAAAATTATTTAAAATTTAAAATAATTTTGAATTTGAAAAACAAAAATCCTTGGAAAACAATGAAACGATAAAACTAAAACATGCATCATACCAACACTAGAAGAAGCATTTTGTCTTATAATTTGTCTTTGAATGATATGTTGGCTTACAGCATGCTTTAAATAATAATATAACTCTCAGGATAAAAATTTTGCATTCTAATTTTTATTGAACTATGTACACCTAATAGTCCAAGTGAAATCGTCTATTCTTCAATTACTTACTACTTACTTATTCAGTCTATACTTATATTTGAGAAATTCAACTTCGAAATATCTCTATTTTAGTGCAACCACGATTTATTTGTCACAACTGTGTCCTTTATGTTGGTGTGTTCATTTATAGATTGTAAATTAATAGTATTTTCTGGTACTGGACATTTTGACTTAACTTTCATAGAATGGTAGATGCGTAGCCTATTCAACATTACCGAAGGTACAGCATGGATGTGGCCAGTACACTGCATTAGCACTTTGCAATCCAACAAACATACCTCTTCTCGAGTGCAATCGACCTATGTTGTTGTTGTTTCTTATCCCACTTGGCTGGCTAAGCCCACGAGCCCATATGGACTCATGATTGAAGGGGAAGGAAGCAGCTTTTGTTGTGATGGAGCACCCGTAGGTAGAAGCCTGACTTTTGCTCCGTGACGCTCTTACAGTCATAGAAGACCGGGACCTACGGCTTAAAGTGGATTCCGAACCACTACAAACATCCATGGCACCGCCGGGATTCGAACCCGAAACCTGTGGCACCGAGCGCTAGACACTCGGCCATTCAGGTCCCAAATTTGCCAACGGCACGCAGTGTTCCCAGGTGGTCACCCACCCAAGTACTGACCGCGCCCAATGATGCTTAACTTCGGTGATCTAACGAGAAGCAATCGACCTATAGATTGCATTATTGTTTATAACAGTTCTAATATCTGGTGTTTTTAGCTAGTAAATTGTAGCATTGGCGCTCTCTCCTTGGCGAGACAGTGCCAATAGATAGTTCTCGGAACTATCCATTAGTGAATAACAGAATAATTAGTTAGTAGTAACTATCTCTAGCGATAGCTGTCTTAACTATCTGTACAAATGTAAATAATTAACTATGTATAACTATCATATAAAGTCAGTGCAGATAAACAATTACATTGGTGGGGCTGAAGTCTACTCGAAGTTTGAATTTTTCAGTAAAATAATTTTTTCTAGTGTTTTTAAATAATCGCCATCATTATTGATATTTTTGTAATAAGATATAAGCGTTATGCATTGTTGTTTGCTTACTACCTTTCGCAGCTAGAGTGGAATTTTTTTAATTTGAAAGGAGGTTCCGAAAGAAAAATGTTTTAAGAATCTCTGTTCTAAAGAACAGAAAATCGTTTTCCTAGGATCTAGGAGAATTGTATAAACGTATTTATAACTTTTCGGAAGCTAGTCATTTTTCTGTGGACAGAAAGAGATATCACAGCTTCTATTTCAATAGCAAATAGAAATAAACATTAAAATTGTCCTTAAATACAAAAATACTTTTACGAAGAGCCATGATAACTATCGATATCGATTTACTTATAGAAACGAAGGCATCTCTTCAAGTAATCGAATCTAAGTAAAATAGTTAACCAGAATGAATGATGGAAATTTTCTATTCGAAAGAAAATTACAATTACATCTAATTATGAGCTGCTTAATTATATCATTTTACCCGGTTGAACTAGCGTGTTAATTTATAAGGAACGTTGAAAATTAAAATATATATTTAACTATATATCCTAATTTTCTATTCATATTAGTAGAAATATTTGTTGGATATCATCAAATATTGTACAACATTCTTTTATTCAATCAATCATATACATTGCTGTTCAATAGAAAGATGACGTATTTGGCACGTGGGGGCGTGATGGCCGAGTGTATAGCGCTCGGTACCACAGGTTTCGGGTTTGAGTCCCTGCGGTGCCGTGGTTGTTTGTAGTGGGTCGTAAGTCCCAGTCTAATAGGATCGTAGAGCGTTGTAGGAGTAGTGTGACTCGCATCCGTAGCCTATCTTCAAGCTACACGCGTCACCTAAATAGTGCTAAATGAGTAACAACGTACAGCCCCTTGTTTATGGCATAAAGATGAATCTGAATCTCTATATTGCCAGCTGCATTAGAACAACGTATTCGGCCCGAAGATAAATGAAGTCGTTAAAATGTGTACAATACATTAAATAAAACATGGTTTGTATATTATTATTCCATAGTTTGTTTAGTAGCAATGTAATAAATAAATACAAACTGATAAAAAATAAATTTAAATTGGTATTAAATGAAATAGTTAGGATTTTTATGGCATGCTTTTAAAATGAATACCTCTATGAATTGTTACATTATATCTGATCCATCTGATTCGCTTTAAATTCCTTCAAAATTATTTAGAGGGAAAAAAAAACTTTTTCAAATTTCTATTCCCTTCACTTTTAAAAAATTTCGCATGCCAATTTTAAATACTTAATTTAATATTCGATGTAAATGTGACAAAATACAGTCTTTGATAGTATCTAGCACACACTATTTAATAATAAATAAAAAAATTTACTTTTGTATTCTTTTTCTTGAAATAGAAATGCACATTTTTCATGCATAAAACATGATCAAATCCATGGATATTTTATTTCTTTGCTTCAACCCAGGGATTCCAATAAATTAGTCTGATTTGAGAAAATATATTTCTCGGAAACACTGTTTAAATTTGCGAAATGCAAAAATTGGGTCCCTTTTTAAAAGTCCTTAATCCCTCTGAGTGCCATGCACTTTTCCGTAATTATTTACTCCATTGCTCATACTTTCTGCTTAAAGTGAAAGAAAATACTCTTTATGAAGTGAAATGAGCAATTTAGAAGAGATTTTTTGGAAACGCGCGATGCACGGGGGTTGTTCTGAGAAGATTGCGTCGATAATGGCAACAATCCTTGACTCTTAAGAAAGAAAAAGAAGTCGTCTTTACACCCAATTATGAAGTCTCCGCGCAAAACGCAGAAGTGAATTGGTTCGTTAGTTTAAATAGGGAAGCGATGAGAAACATTTTAGTATGGATTGGAGTCAAAAAGAGAAAAGTGATTATGAATTATGTTGCTCTTTTTTTTATAGTGTAAGAAGAATACCAAATCAAAATGTTAGAATAGTGTGTTATTTTTAGAAAATATTCAATGATTTTTTTTAATTAGGGTGCAGAATTCAAACAGAAATTGATTGTCGAAAAACAAACGGTTTAATAGTATACGCTTATTTTTTTTCAATTCCTTCTATTAGCTCACACTCAAATTTTCAATCGTTCATAAAATACTTTTTATTCATCCACTGAAGTTCAAATTCATTTGTAGTGGATGACACTGGATGTTAATACAGTTTTTTTCAAATATGAATTCGGTAATTAAATTTAGTTCATTAATTTTAGCATTTTTTTAGATTTAAGTTGCATGTATATACCAATAGATGGCGCCAGATAAACTTAACAAAATAAATGAAAATGATGTATAAAGGATATTCTGCAATATAGTGAAAAAGAAATAATAGTGAATTTAAATTTTTTTTTTTTTATATTACTTGTTTATATTGTCAGAAGAATACCAAATCAAAATATTTGAATATTTTATAAACATAACACACTATTCTATGATTTTATTAATTAGGATACAGAATTCAAACATAAATTATCTAAAAATAAATAGTATTTACTTTTTTTTTTAACATGGATACAATTAGTTGACACGAGCTTGCTTTTCGTTATAAAACGTTTCCCCCATTTAATTTTTGAAAGCATTCACTGTTTATATTTAATAATTCTGTAATTCAGATTTGAGTTTTTTTTTTAATACGTACAACTATTTTATTTTAATAACAGCTTAAGCATTAGTAAGAACATTCGATTCCAACTTGAATTTTCTAGTGAAAAATCTGGATTCATGATTTATTTGTGATAAAGAATATAACAATAAATTTCCTGAATAAACTTTTACTAGAAATGAGAGGATTCTTTACACTTAACACAAAAGCAATTTATTTCTTATGTGGCAGAGCAAAAAAGGATAACCCTAGGTAAATAAAATTTTTATTGAATACTTCATTTAATGTACAGAATTTGAATTTAAGATTTGTGCACATTCAGTATTGCACTAAATACACACCCTATCATCATGCTTGTAAACCTTCAATAATATAATTTAATTAGTTTTTCTTTTCACATAATTTTTGTTGAAATTGAATTTCAAATTTTTTTCCCTAACATAAAAGTATTTTTGGAAATAAGAGAAACAAAATATTCAGTTTGTCCATTAATTCGTAAATATGTATGCTTGAGGAAAAGAAATGAGTTTTGGCAATGAATTACTTGTTGCAGCTTTTCGTGTTCCATATCACGAGTTCATCCTTGACTATAACAAGAAAACAATTTAATAATATATAAAAAAAAATTTAAAGTCAATTCCTACTGTTTTTCGCTCTATTGCAGAAAGTCCTTTATAATTTTCATTCATTTTTTTTAATTTATCTGGTGCCCTCTATTGGTAGATATAGGCAACTTAAATCTAAAAAAAACAACTAAAATTAATGAATTAAATTTAATGGGTGAATTAATATTTGAAAAAAAAACTGTATTAACATCCAGTGTCATCCACTACAAGTTCAGAAAAAATGTATATGGAGTTGAGTGGATGAATAAAACGTATTTCATGAATGATTGAAAATGTGAACAAGATATATATAGGGGAGAGTGTGAACTAATAGAAGGAATTGAGAAAAACAATGGTGTGTTCTTTATTAATTTTAAAAATATTTCTATTTACTCCTCAAAACATCCATCTGTTGATGTTTTCCATCCATCTGGCTTTGAAAACGGATCGCTCACATTTCTTCACGATCAAGTGATCAACAGAAGATTAAACTGCGGAAAGAATTTTATTTTTGAAGAAAATTACACCATTTTTAAGAAATGAAAATAATTTGTTCTACTGCTGCACATAAAATTGAAATTTATGCTTATAATAAGTTTAAAATACAATGCAAAAAGATTAAAAAAAGTAGAATTCACTTTTGAAAACTGATTGAGTGCAAAAAATTCCTTCCATCTATAAAATACTCAAAATTATTTTTTTTAAAGAAAAAGACTTCTTTAAAACATTTCACTGCAATAGAAAATAAAATGAATTTGCTATAAAACACTTTCAACATCAAACGGCCTTGAAAACGATGGACATAAAAACATGTTTAGAAAGTACAATAGATTGATTAATGAAAAGGTGCTGAGAAAGAATCTTTGTGTTCAAGCTACAAAAGTAATCATTTATCAGTTCTGTCATGCCATTATACAAATGGAGGACATGAATTAAATTCCATTCCACCTTGGAGAAAACCTTGTTAAAATAAAACTAAGAAAACATATGGAAATCTAGGGATTTTTATTTCTATGTTATTTCATTAAATTTTTGTTTAAAAAAGGAACTAAAAAAACGGAAAGAAAGAAAAATATTTAAATATTTTGACAACAAAAATGATTCTAGTTACTAGACAAACTAGATTCAAGTTAGAATCCCTTTTAAAGTAAGAAATAGTTAGAACGTAAAATTATAAAAAAAAAATTTCCTTTTCAAAATCAATAATTCAATAAAAAAAAAAGAAAAGTCTTTATGTTTGCTTTTGGGAAGAATTTTTCAACAATGTATAGGCAACTATTTTTATGTTTGCTTTTGGCATACTATAGACACGTCGTGTTCAGCATGGGAATTTCAGATGACTATTGTTCCACCGCTGGCAATGAAAATTCGAAATCAAAATGTGTTATACACTGAAGTGACAAAAGTCATGGGATACCTCTTAATATCGTGTCGGCCCTCCTTTCACCCGGCGAAGTGCAGCAACTCGACGTGGCATGGACTCAACAAGTCGTTGGAAGTCTTCTGCAGGAATATTGAGCCATGCTGTCTCGATAGACGTCCATAATTGTGAAAGCGTTGATGGTGCAGGATTTTGGGCACGAACAGACCTCTCGATGATGTCCCATAAATGCTCGATGGGATTCATGTCGGGCGAACTAGGTGGCCAGATCATTCGTTAGAATTGTCCAGAATGTTCTTCAAATCAATCGCGAACAGTTGTGGCCCGGTGACATGGCGCATTGTCATCCGTAAAAATCCCATCGTTTTTTGGGTACATGAAGTCCATGAATGGCTTCAAGTGATCTTCAAGTAGCTGAACATAAGCATTTCCAGTCAATGTTCGGTCCAGTCGCACCAGAGGACCAAGTCCATGCCATGAAAAAACAGCCCACACCATTACGGAGCCACCACCAGCTTGAACAGTGCCTTGCTGACAGTTTGAGTCCATGGCTTCGTGGGGTCTGCGCCCCACTCGAATCCTACCATCAGCTCTTACCAACTGAAATCGTGACTCATCGGACCAGGCCACGGTTTTCCATTCATCTAGGGACCAACCGATATGCTCACGTGCCCACGAGAGTCGCTGCAAGCGATGTCGTTCTGTCAGTAAAGGCACTCGAGTCGGTCTTCTGCTGGAATAGCCCAAGAAAGCCAAATTTCTCCGTACAGTTCTAACAGACAAG
>BPLQ01000392.1:624105-647773 GCA_021605075.1 Caerostris darwini | reverse complement strand
AAAAAAAAAAATTGAATATGAAATGAATTGATTTCTTGCATAATACGAATACAAACTCCTACAACATCCTTCTCTCAAACTTAAGAGAAAAAAAAGAATAATGGGATTTAAATTATAATGGAAGGGAACAACTACAGCAAATTTAATATTCACTACTAAGAAAGTAGATTTAGTAAATTCTTTTCCGTTTTTCGAAGAATAAAACTTTTCTCCTGCGTCGAATCTTCAAGAAAAAAATGTTTCACCAGCGCCGTTCCACTTTAATTGAAATTCTAAACTATTTGTAAACAATACGAATTTATTTCAGTTCTAATACCACAATCAATATCGGCTAAAGATCTAAAGCTATACTTTAGCTCTCGTTGCACGTAAAGTTCAATACAAATTTGCTGTAAAGTAATAATGCCAAATTCTAGTGCTCCGGATCATTTCTCAGCCCCATCATTTGGACCCTCTCCCCTTCCATCCAATATTTTTTCTTACTTGGGAAGATTTCTCCTTATTTTTTGGACACGTATTTTCTGCTCCGTTCCGCTTTAATTGAAATTCTAAACTATTTGTAAACGATACGAACATATTTCAGTTCTTATAGCACAGTTAATATCGTCTAAACATCTAAAACTATAATATAGCTCTCGTTACATGTAAAGTGCTAATACAAATTTGTTGTAGGGTGATAATTTCAATGTCACAAATAATTCTAGTGCCCTGACTCTCCGCATCATTTCTCAAGCCCATCCTTTGGACCCTTCTCCCCTTCCATCCCATATTTTTTCTTACTTTTCTTTTTCTTACTTTTCTCCGTATTTTTTGGAGACGTATTTCCATCTGCAATAAATTCATCAGCCCACACTACTAAGGGAGGGATCCTCCCACCAGAGTCTACTCACCAATCCCGGATCTCCTCCAAGAAAAAAGTTTCCGCTACGGGCTCCTGCGAAACCAGGGGACTGCAGTGCCCAACCTTGGACACCCACTCCCGGATTCGGGAGTGGGGCGCAGGCGTCACTGACGTCAGTGAGCGCTCGACGTGCGATTGGCCAACCTAGGGAGGGAGGTATATAAACTCCTTAGATTAAATGTTGGCAGACCTCACATTCTCTTCCATATCAACAGGCGATTCCTGCAAAGAAGACCCTCTTCTCTCTCTCTCTCCAGCTTTCTCTCTCGACGACTTCTCTTGGTGAGTTTCCTGCTACCATTTCAGGTAGAACGCTTTACCTCACAGAAAACATTTAAATTATTTTTTCGGTCTTGGGTAAAAAACTTTCACTTCGAAGTACATTTATTTATTTATTTACTAAATTTAACTACTACGATTTACTTACTATTTATTTAAGTACATCTTGAATAAAATTATGCTGTCCACCATATGGCAAGCAAATATAATAGTGAATTTAGTTCTAAATAATTTTTTTAAATAAGTCCGATATGTAAAATATATTAGAAATTTTAAAAGTATAAAACTATATTGCTTTCTCTCGTCGACTTTTCTTGGTGAGTTTCCTGCTGAAATTTCAGGTAGAACACTTACTTCACAGAAAACATTTAAATAATTTTTTTTTGGTCATGGGTAAAAAACTATCTTTCACTATGAAGTACATTTATTTATTTATTTTTTTCTAAAAGTAAATCATGAATAAAATTATTCTGTCCACCATATGGCAAGCAAATAAAATACTTAATTTAATTTTAAATGATATTTTTAAAATAAACCCCGATATGTAAAATATATTAAAATTTGTAAAAGTATAACAGGATTAAAACTATATTGCTTTCGCGATAAAATAACGCAGTTGATTTAAAAATTCTAATATATTAAATTGACATTTTTATCCATTCTAATTTTTATGGCAATATTGTTTGACAAATAATTTATGAAAAACATACTTAAACTAAACCTATATTTCAACATTTCAAAAATTTATTCATTTCAAAATTTTTAAATATATATATAATTTATTCGAATGATTATTTTTTTGTAGAATTCATTCTAAATGATTGCTGCGAATTAATATCATAATTTACCTAAATATATTATTTAATTTTTAATTGTACCTTATTAAAATGATTTTAAATAACATCTATAAATATAAACATCTGTTTTTAATAATATATATGTAAAAATATTCTCTCATTTAATTTTAATCTGTAATGGACAATTTTCAAAATTTCTGCTGAACTTGTCGGCAAAAATTTAAATTGTTATATGTTTTTGAAAAAAAAAAATGCAAATCGTTCAAACATATGTTTTCAATATTACCGAGAATTTTTATATTATATATTCATACCTTTCTTCAGGTTTTTTTCTTCTTTTTTGTACACTGATGATTATGTCAGAGTTACCCGTTAAATTTAATTTTTCTATCCATAATATTTTTTCTCTCACTTTTATATGAAAAACAAAATCGAGGTAATACTCTATTAAAATTAGATAACATAAATGTAATTGATGATAATTAAAGTTTTGGAATTATTAACATATCTAAAGAATCCTAAAATTTTTTTTATAAATAATATCTGGTATGCATTTGATGTACGCCTTTATGATAGAGCCAGGTATGACGTAGTTGACTTTGATTCATAACTGTGCCACTGCAACTGATATTTTGTTTAAATAAATTAAGAATGAAATCATATTAACTTTATGAATATAATTCATTTTTTAAAAAATAGAAGCTGATATACCCTCCGATAACACGAGAGAAAATTATTTTTTATTGCTATAGTTAATTTAATGACAGACTATGACATAATCTCCACGCCTTTAATATATACTAGCTTAAAGACACACAAAATGAATTATATTGTAAAACTAAATATAGTTTTGAACTAATGTATAGTTATATCCTTACCGACTATGAAAAACTATGAGGTATAAAGTATGAAAAAAGATAAGTAAATAAGTATAAAAAACTATACATAATAAATTACTTAATAACATGCAAGTTATTTATAATACGCTATTAAAAATGTTTCGAGTAAATATTTCTCATAAGTTATTTTAAGGAAAGTGTATTAAGTATAACGATATTAATAAACGTATATAAATGTAGAACGTATTATAAATGTAAATAATAACGTATTATAAGTGTATTAAGTATAGTAACTTAAGCATTCTCTTTCTTGATAAAAAAAATAAAAAACCATATACGCGGAAAGAGAAAAATTATCAAATGAGAAAACCGAAGTTGTTCAAGCTTATTGCTGAAACGCAGGCCGGCCCACCCTTTTGCGGAAGGTGAAGACGACATGAGCCGTTATTCAGCTCCCTCTGAAGGCATAGCCTCTAAGCTGTGGAGCTGCAAAAATTTGGTGAAGCACTTTATTTCTTCGTAGGAACAAAGAACACTTTAGTACATTCTCTATTTAGAATACTTTTCGTTTTATTAAACAGGATAACTTGTTTTGAGAAAAAAGATTTTTCTTATAATATTTTTTGTTACAAAATGGTTTCTAACATAGCGCATGCTTGTCATGTTAAACATAAGTATAGTATCGAATCATTCGAAATTTTTTAACTTAGAATTGTCGCTTGCTAATTCTAATAAATATTTTCGTTAAATATTCATCAATAACTATATATATATTGATTTATTTATACATGTGTGTATGTGTGAGGTATGTTGTATGAAATGGTCGAGATTTTTGTTCATTCGGAGTCATTCCTTCTTTGATTCTTCTAACCATATGTGTTTTTTTTTCATCTGCATATATATATATATATATATATATATATGAGGTATGAATAAAAGCACACCTGAAATAGAAGGAAAATATTCAATTAAACCTAATTTACAGTTTACGTGGCAGCCAGTTGGTTCTATATTAAAATCGAAAGCCAAAAAATAAATGTCTTAGGAGAACAGCTGCATTCCTTTCCTTCCTTTTATATTTTACTGATACATCAATTTTTTAATTTATAATATTCAACTAAACTGTATTGAAGAAAAAAAGTTTCCCTCAACAGAAAACCAATTTAGATGTCTACATAAGAACATATTTGAAGATAAAAAAAAAGGCTTTCAAATAGAAATAAATAAAAAATGTGCACGTTAGTTATAAATTCAATATAATTTAGCTTATTGTGTTGGTGGGTTTTCTATTTTTCAACGAATCTAATCTATTTTTCACGAACTAGACTGAAAGAAGTTAATTATCGTTAGAGTGTATGTTCTGTAAAACTGTTTTCCGTGCAAGCATAGTCTTTACGCAGAGAAACAGTCATATGAAGCAATTGGTTTTATTCAACTCTCTGGCTAACGTAAAATTTTAGTGATTAAACGAATGTAACAAATCTAAATAATGATCGAACTTTCTTAAAATTTTTTCATCTCGCCAACTAGACAATAAAAAGTCATAACAACTTAAATACTGCAAAAGGGGGATTATTTAAAATAAAATAAAGCAGGCTAGAGTTAAATATAACACCGCAGAATGAACGAAATTTAGTTTAAATGTTTTAACTATTCAATTCGACTACGACGAAAGTTAGTTCAATTATAAAATTTAACTTGGAAAAAGTCGAGTGGATATTTAAATACAAATTATAATTTTAAAATGAAATTATTAGAAAAATAAAAGAAAAAAATAAATAATCTAGATTCTCTCTAAATAAAAGAATCTAGTCAAATTTAAATTTTTATACATTTAAAATTCTACAATTGAGTGTATAAAAAGTCAAAACTGTCATAGATGACACTGATACTTCCAAAGAAAAGTCATTTATATATTTAAAATATAACATAAACTATTTTAATATATTTCTTTAAAATATACTACTATAAGTTGCAATCATCCATCGTATAAATTATAACATAAATAGAAAATATATTATTCGTATAATGTTGTTATAATTTCAAATAAATGTGTTTGAATCATTTATGTTGCAACCAGAAATAAGTATTGCGCATTCAATACTTTTATCTATCCAGAACTTTCCGGCAGCTCTGCTGAATATTTATGAAACTAGACAGGGGAGCTCTTTATCATTAAAACGTATATTCTGTAAAACTGTCTTCCTTGCAAGAATAGGCTTGGAGCAGGGAAACCATCATGCGGAGCAAATGGTCTCATTCAAGGCGCTGGCTAATGGGAAATTGTAGGTGTAAATTTTTTCACTAATGTCTATTAAGTATATTCATTAATAACCCTAACAGCTTATTTAAAGTGAAATAAAAATGTTCTATTAGGGTACAAATGTTAATATAAAAGTTTTTCACATGAGAAAAGAAATGACATATTAACAATATTTATCATATTTTGGCATTTAAATTAAAAAAAGGTTATTCAAGCATGCTTTGGAGAACTAAGGTCTTTTATTTCTCAACGTATTAGATTTTATAAAGTTAAAAATAAGATTGTGTTTAAAAAATAATTATTTACTAAACGATAGAGTTTAACTCATATGACTTGTGATTTGTGACTTTGTGTTTGTCATATGAGTAGTGATGCAAACTAGAATATAAGATTATCACTGAAGGTTTCGCCCGCTAAAGTCACTATTTGAAACAGCTTAAAAAGAAATTTAACTTTTAATAAGCTTCCTTTCATAGAATACATAAATTTGTGCTGCATTTGTTCTGATGATACACCAAGATAACATGTAATCAAACAGAACTTCTACCTGTTGGTAAAATTTTGTAATCAATTATTAAAAAGAAAAATGTTTAATAAATTGGTATACTTGGTGGAAATTGCATCGCCTAAACAGGAAGACACTTCGTTCGTTTGCTTTTGTGCTTGTAATGTCTTCTCAGATATTTTTGGATTAATCTCGGGTTAATTAGTTAATTAAGAATATTTTTCTTAAATTAATTAAATTAAATAATTTTCTTAATTAATTTATTCAATTAAAAATAATTTTCCTTATTGCATAGGGTAAACGAATTGCTAACTACATAAGAAGTAGAATTCTTAAAATATTTTGTGTAATGAGGTTTATTCTTTCACAAAATTCAGGAAAATTCTTAAAGTTAATTATGAATATTTGTAGAATGATGGCAAAATATCCTACCAATGTAGCAAAAAAGGGTTACCACTGGAATTTGTTGCCCAGATTTCGTCCAATAAAAGCTTTTTTGATATCATCAATTCGAACAGTCATAAGAAAGAAAAAACTTTTTCCCAACATTTCAAATTCAGTAAATATACAATGAATAATTATTGGCATTACAAATTAATGAAACATTAGCCAGTTATTCGCAATAATACTTTATGCAAATTAGTATGTTATAATATCACATTTCATAAGCATAAGTAACTTCAACAACTTTTTTTTTCTTTTCTCACATTTTGCTGTAGCATTATATTTTTGAAATTCTACTTCAATCAAGTTAGGTTTCAAAATTTGTTCATATTCAAAAATTAATACTTCATCCTTAAACATTATCTTTATTTTGATTTAGCTGTTAACTTTAATTTACTAATTAGTTTTTATAATCAATATCAACCAGTATTTGTGTTGTATAAAACGTCTCACAGGTTTTTTTTATAATAGTCAGTGGTAGATATAATAGTTTTTTTTATAATAGTGAGTTAGTCAAAAAGGTACAAGTTTGTAAGCAAAAGTATACTTTTCTACGAATCATAATATTAATAACTATTAGATATAAACATTACTGATCAAAGTGCATTTTAAAACGCTTGGAACCTTCTCTTTTTCATTATCTTCTATCTTCCCCTCGAAGTTGTTCATCCGAACAAAGGTTCAAGTTTTTCGATTCTCTTTTTTTCTTCTCTTCAATTCAGTATCACGCGACAAAAGTAAACCCCGCCCACACCAGTGTGTGAAAAAAAACCCGAACTCATTTATTAGAGTGCAGATGATTTCAATTCTCTTCCCGAGAAAGTTTTGTAAGTGACGGTGAATCGCCTAAAGACTGTAACACGTGACGTTGCAAAGCTGACAGCAACGTCTCACCCAGGGAGCAACTGGGGTTGGTAATGTGTGAAGGGGCCGAATTTGAGGTCAGATTAATTATCCATTTTTATCAATTATTTCAAGAAACCTTAAAAAAAACAATCAACATTATGTTTCTTGAAATGGGTTGAAAATTAGAAAAGTGAGTTATTTATTTTAGATGTTTTTAGTATAATAACTCCTCTTAGTTGTTTGACTCATAGATGAGCAGCATTCAAGACTGACTTAGTTTTTTTTTTCGGAATCGAGGAGAATTGATGTTTGTAACTGAAGGTGTAAAATTTTCCTTCGCAAATGTGTGGCAGCTCCCATAAATGTTCACCCTTCATCAGTTAACACATAATGAATACATGACGCTTACATGTATGACAAAAACTAATAATAATTAAATCTGGGATCAGAATATCAGATAGAATTGTGGTAACAAATACGTATTCTTTCATTTATTTGCCATCAACTTCAATAAGCAAAATGAAAATACTTAAAATTAATAAGAAGTCTGAATAAATTTTAACTCGTTATGTATGACGATACCCATCCAAATCAAATTCAAATATACTTTTGAAATTTACATTTTGTTTAAATAAATATTTAAAAAATTCTGATCTAATAATAGCATAAATATTTGAAAATGTTAAATTATTTTTCAGATTAATTTTTGATTTAAAAAATAAGTTTAATGCATCTATATCAATATTAATTCTTTTAATTAATAATAATAATATTTATTTTAAAAAATCATTCTCATACATTTCAATTGAAATATTTTGTCATTACAGAATAATTAATCAAATTTGAATAAAATTAAAGAGCTTCTGAATAAAAATTATACAGAATTTTAATAACCAATAAAATAATTTATGAAATGTTTCCCTATAGTTTAGTTTAAATAATAATTAATATCATTAATACATGACGAAAAATAATTTCCAAATGTAGGCTTTGGGCATAATTCAATTAAAAGTTTTCTTTAATATAAATAATTTAAAAACTTATAGTATCCCGTCTCAAGGTTTTCAAGCATTCAAAACTGTCAGACAGAACTACTTAACCTATCCAGTCTCAATCTTACTTAATTACGAAGCTCAAAACTCAATTTACTGCAGAAAAATATGAAAAGCGTTCCTCTCGCTTAAAATGCTCACCATTTTATTTATATCCTCAAACTTAGTCATAAGTGTCAACTTTTTTTTTTTTTTTATCATTCTCTGCTTACTGCAAGTAATATTCAGGGTAAAAATGGAGAAACGAATGTCTGTTTTCTGCGAAGAGAAGTCATGTTGAATTTTTTTAGTTCTGCACTTGTCAAGTCTATATATATATATATAAAGCCTTGAAGCTAAGAAACTAAATATATAGCTAAAGAACTAAATATATTTAGTTCTTAAAGCTACCAAATTTTTATCACCTTTGTCGAATATTTAAAAAAAAAAAATTTTTATTTTTTTTCTGTAAAACTAAATATACGTCTTTTTCAATTCCTTCTATTAGTTCACTCACTCGCTATATATATATATATATATATATCTTGTTCAAATTTTCAATCGTTCATAAAATACTTTTTATTCATCCACTCGAGTTCAAATACATTTTTTTGAACTTGTAGTGGATGACACGGGATATCAATACAGTCTTTTCAAATATTAATTCATTCATTAAATTTAATTCATTAATTTTTATTTTTTTTTTAGATTTAAGTTGCATATATCTAATAATAGATGGCGCCAGTTGTAAGAGGAAAATTTCAACTTTATTTGTAAAGGACTTTTCTGTAATATAGTGAAAAAAATAGGAATTGAATTGAATTTTTTTTTTATATTACTTGTTAGTACTAAATTTAGTTCGTACAGAAAGAAATTATAATAAAATTAAAATAAGTTCACTAATGTACACATTCTGTCAGACTTACTTGGCTAATTTCCCAATTGAAAACATAACACACAAAACTGAAATCCTTTCATGAATTTGAATTTATCATATATGAACACACTTGGCTGAACGAATACACACAGAAGTACACCAATGTTCAATAACTAAGCTAAGAAGTTTATGATGTAATAGGTCCGAATACTGCAAGAAAGGGATTTAAAATTTGAGTAATAATTTAAAATTTAGATCTAATTGAATATTAAGTGGACAATTCTATGCGTTATTTGCTCATATTCAACTTTACAATATTTAAACAATAGCTAAAATGCATTATTTTTAATCTGATATATCCCTAAAGAAAAACACGAGATAATGATAAATAGAATTCCTTGTTTCCTGGGGGAAAACTATACAAATTGGGTCTCTAGTTAACATATTATTCAAAGAATTTAATTAAGTTATAGATTTTTTTAATTAATTGCAAGTAATTAGTTTGCATTTAATTGCACACAACACAAAAAAATTATGTTTGTGACTGAAATTCGTGCATCCAAATTACAGGTATTTAAAAACCAATGGGGGTTTTTTTTAAGTACATTTCCGAGTATTTTATTTCTCGAATTCTTTCATCTGAGAATCTCAATTCCAAAAATTTATACGACCTAAACAATTCGAAACAATTATTTTGCACTTGCTTACAGAGAATGTCTTTTTTTTATACATATATTTCTTCCTTTAAATTCTAGTTAAGAAGCTTTTTTTATCGTGTTCTATTGTTTCCGAATGAAAGATTTTTCATTAATTACATCCATTTGACAGAATTTTCTCCATTTGAAAAACTATCTTCTACTTTTTTCTTAAATTTGATTCTTCCATAGAGCAGCAGGCAACATTTTAGAAGTGGTGTTTTTTTTTTTTTTTGAGAAAATACAATTCAAACTCTTTATCTACTTTATCTACTCTTTATCTGTCTTTAGCTTAAATAATAATTTCTCTGCACTTTCTTTTTCCATAATATTCTTTAAATTGAAACAATTCTGCTTCAATAATATCTATATTCTCTCTAAAATTAAAATTGGGGTTCTATTTTTTTGAGTATTAAATACCAATTAATTATTGAAGTTAAATTATTGCACAATAGTGGATAGCAAAGAGATTAGAAAAATTTCATGTTTGTTTTTAATTTCTGAATATTTTGTAATTTTTGCAATGAATTATGTGTGCGTTATTTTTTTTCGCTTTTGAATATCCCTATAAAAAATTAGGCATATTTTATGGGTTGAAAATCGTAATTGCTCTAGTTGCATGGAATCTCGTAACTACAAATTTTAAAAATTAAAATTTTTTAAATATTGAGCTGTCACATTATATTTAAAAAGAATATTAATTTAACAGTGGATGATTAAATTATTATAATTCAAGATACATTATGCATTCATGATATATGTTAATAAGTCGAATAATTGTTTAGTGTATAATTAAGCCATTATTTTCGTATTAAGTACGTTAAAATTGAAATATATAAAAGGAATAAAAAAGGAAAATAGTTTAAATACTAATTTGATAAATGATTTTAGAAAATAAACCGTGTAATTCTAAACTTATTGCATATTTTTTTGTGATAATATAAAATTGAACTACATATCAAGGCAATGATTTAACAGGTAAATAACAGGTAAACGTTGGCAATAACAGGCAATGTTTTTTTTTTTTTTTTTAAGAACGCTTATTATTATTTAACTAAAATGATACAATTTTGTTACAATTTTTCTTATCAATTCTGCTTTATTAATTCTGCACTCTTTTTATTTGTAAGGTAGTGAAACACACAAACAAAGTTTATTTACATAATAAAGTTTGTAAACAGCAATTTGTTTTATCATATGGCTATCTAAGTTATTTCATCCCCTCAAATGATCAATAATAAAAAGTGATATTCATTTACATCTAGTTATATAGCAAACATGCTTCGTATTTCTACTGTGCCATTAATGTGAGTTAAGCAGAACCCTTGTACTTCAGAAGAAACAGTGCGTTTCAATATCATCATAATAAAAGTTCTCTGCTTCTAAAATATTTACCCATGATAAGATAAGCGCGGAATTACGTCTGCGGCGCTTATTAGAGAATGTGATATCTGATAAAAGGATTCACATAAACAAATGACTTTTTGCCCTTTTCCATTTTTCTCATACAATTTTGCATTCAGAATTAACAATTTTGCATCATAGAACAAATAATATAAAAAAAAAACTTAAAAGTCAATTCCTACGTTTTTTTCATTCTATTGTAGAAAGTCCTTTATAAATAATTTTCATTCATTTTTTGAAGTTTATCGGGCGCCCTCTATTGGTAGATACATGAAACTTAAATCTAAAAAAAACTACAGTTAATTAATTAAATTTAATTACTGAATTAATATTTGAAAAGAACTGTATTCACATCCAGTGTCATCCACTACAAGTTAAAAAAAATTTATTTGAATTGGAGTGGAGGAATCAAAAGTATTTTATGAACGATTGAAAATGTGAACAAGATATATATAGGGAGAGTGTGAGCTAATAGAAGGAATTGAATAAATTAACCATCCATTTAACGAAAAACGATAGTCTGCATAATTGTAGGATATTTTAAACGAAAATAATAATCGTCGCGTCTTTTTATAACTTAGTGAAAAGGGAGCCCTCTCTATTGAAAATAGTTCCTTTTGGACATATATTAATTTGCATTCATTTACGAGGAGAAAAATAAAAATGTAAAAGTATTTACGAGAAAAATGATTGATTGTTGCTATTAGAGTAGATAATAATGACTCTAATTGTTTGGATTTTAAATTTGAAAAAATATTCGGTTTTGTGTAAAATAATGATGATTTCTTTTCATAAATATTCGATTTAATTGTTTCAAAGGAGAGACAATAATTATTCAAGTCGAAATAAATACGTTTACTTAAATCATATTAATATGTTAATATGTTAAAAAATAAATGTCATAAAAAATGACTCCATGTCATAAAAACTCCATTTACATTAAAAATGTATACAAATGTCAGTTTAATTTGAATGAAACTAACGAAGTAATTTTCTTAAAATAATTTTAAAATAATTAGTCAACATTTTTTCATAACTTGAAAAAACAACCAACTACTTGTCATAATTTGCTAGATGAAAAAAATTAATAAGTTAATTTCAGTTATTGTTGAATATCGATACGCGGGAAAAATGTAGTTCTTGCCTTTTTAAGTAATTATGCAAATTTATTAAATTCATGACGGTCAGCATTTTATGTATTTTACGTCACACTTTTAAATTTCTCTCATACCCCAATTTTGCTTCAAAATATATGTCGTCCTCCAGGAATTGAAACTTTTATTCTTTCTTAAATCCCTCTTTTTAAATCCTTCATCGAGTTTATCTAATCCACCAGTTAAAAAAATTCGTAATTTATTACCAAACTTTAATTAAGGGTAATTATTTAATATCATTAGAGTTGCTTCTTCAACAAAAAAAGAAATCTGAAAATTAGATCTCACTTAATTTTCGTTTATAATTAAAGAAACTGTTCTGTTTGGGGACAAAATATAATTAAAGGCACCATTATTTTCCTGTACATTTTTAAATTCGAATACATATTTTAAAATGGGAGAATGCAGGTTAAAAAAAATGATATATTATAATTGAAATTGGTTGATTTTTTTATTTGAATATCCTTCCATTAAATTGTCACCAAAATTTCATACAAGAAGCAGAATTAAAATGTTTTTCCTACATTAATTGTTAATCAATAATTAAATTATTAAAAAATAGTTGTTCAAATTAAATCACTATAATCTGATGGAGCTTCTCAAAATTATTATTTGCAAAAAGGGAAGACGATAGATTATTGTCCACATATAATTCGTTGAATCCAATGCGATTAAATATATACAGGGTGATTATAATGAAAGTCCCACTTTCAAAATGCTATAAAAAAAGAACCACCCGTCACAATGTGTTCAAATTTGAATTGAAGGTACTTAAAGAAGATTGAAACGGTACGGCATTAAAAACAATTCCACCGATTTTTCGACCACAATTCCACCCATCCTATCGGGTGTGACCTTGCCGTGGTGGATGGGCTTTCCACTCACAGTGTCACAATTGTTGAATGACTTGAAAATAATTTTTTCCGTCAAACAACCGAAACAATCGAGCACATTGTACACTACAGTTGGTTTAATGTGCAACTCATGCCAAATACGTTGCTATTTCGATTCAAAATACCACTGGTAGAAGAATTCACTTTCTTTATGCCTCTTACAACGCCATTTATTAATATACTTTGAAACTTTTTTTCATGTCGTATCTTTACCCCCTTCTTCAAGTATTTTCAGTTCAAATTTGGGTGACGAGTGGTTCTTTTTTTACAGCATTTTGAAAGTGGGACTTTAATTATAATCACCCTGTATATTGAAAGAGTTGTAAAAGTGTTCCATGCTCACATCATATTAAAATAGACTATTATATATTTATATATATAGCATATATATATATTTATATATGTGTATGATCCAAAATATAATTGCATTGTAACAAATGTGCTTATCCTTTTGCTGAGTATTTTTTTTAATGATAACAGAAAATACAAAGTTATCTGTGTTCATTTTCTTTTCGAGATCTTCTTCAACGTGAATTCTAATGTACCCTATAGAATATCACACACAATTCCTAATATAGGAGTAAAAGAGCTTATTGCCATGTTGGGGTGATTTCAAACGTAATTGCTCCACTTTTGTGAGTCATATACGAATAAAGCCATCAGGTAGTCCAACTGTGAGTCAGAGACACACCATTGCAATCTCCACCTAGTTTCTATAAGTACTGATCGCAAAGTGGAGTTTCGGCCCCTCTGCCCACTGGCTTGCGTGTTTTACGAAAATAGCCAGTCCCACCCTGTTTTCATTTGAATCCCAGTCTGCTTTGCAGTAACTCATGCCACCCTTTAGAAGCATTCATACTTTGTACATGCTCGTCTCTTCAAAACATCCTTAAGTGCAAGTCGGCCTTTACGATGGTTGTCCTAAATATCCGTTGCTGTCTACCGCCAATTGATTCTCTTTATGCTGTCCTCTTAACAGGACACTCCATTAAGAAAGGGAAGCAGCAGTCGCTGTTTGTGTGATGCATTGGGCAGACGGAGGTTTCCGAGAAAGAAATGGCTTCAATCCTTCTACTGATCTCTTATGAACGGAGGTCCCTTGTAAAGAAAAATTTCTTTTCAAGATCTGTTTCTGTTTTTCTCCTGCATTGTTGATTTAAGGAGCTTGCGTGGTGAAAGTGTTTTATTTTATTCCATAAATATATATCTATTGTAATCGTCCTTAAAAGGTATTATTATTTATAAATTTTTTACAAAGCAAATGTAATTAAAACAGTTTTTACTGAATCAATTTTATTTATTACGAACTCCTCTATTGCTTTGTTAATAAAACAAGTAATATATATATAAAAAAAAAATTAAAGTCAATTCCTACTTTTTTTCCACTCTATTGCAAAAAGTCCTTTATAAATAATTTTCATTCATTTTTTTAAGTTTATCTGGTGCCATCTATTGATAAATATATGCAACTTAAATCTAAAACAAAAACTAAAATGAATTAATTAAAAATAATTACTGAATTAATATTTGAAAAAACTGTATTAACATCCAGTGTCATCCACTACAAGTTCCAAAAAAATGTACTTGAACGTGAGTTTATGAATAAACAGTATTTTATGAACGATTGAAAATTTGAACAAGATATATAGAGGGAGAGTGAGCTAATAGATGGAATTGAATATTAAATAATAATGGACATCTATATTACTTTATGAAGAAATAATGTCATTTATAACATGAAAATTTGTATAATAAAGGTTTTGGTACCTTTGTATAATTTTGTCGATTTAAACATAATTTTATCGATTAAAATATCGGTAGTAGATTGATTTTGACTGCCACTCAAAAGCATGTTGAAGGTTTGGTATTCATCGATGCACAATTTGGAGCCATCTTAAAATCGAAGTGCGGCCAAGTGGCTCAGGCATCTGGCGTCTGGTCTTTGGTACTTTTGCCTCAGCCTTCAGGTTCGAATCCTGGCGGAGGCATGGATGACATGATGATGAGGCAAACTGTAGATCCTGGTCTGTTTTGCCCTCGTGCGCATAAGATGACCGTAGAGCGACAAACCAAACCTAAAATTCAAGTGGACACTTACTTTCGTAACAAAGTGAATGAACAATTAGTTCACCATGAAAACGCCCTACCTGTAATTAATTACTATTTTACAAGTACTTTTTTTAATAAAATATCATGAATTTATTTTGGAAAACCCCTTATGTTTTTCAATCAATATTAAAATTTTTCTAGACGATATAATGATTATCTCGCATTGTGTAAGTGGCCTTATAGTAACGTTTGGCATATTTTTTATTCTTATTATACGTTGTTTTTCTACTTTCATTTAATATTTTTAGCCTAAATATTGGAATGAAGCTTCAATTGCATTTTATTCATTTTTTACAAAAAAATTAATAGGGGCCTGATGGCCGAATGGCTAGCGCTCTGGCATTCGGTACCACAGGTATCGGGTTCAAATCCCGGCTTTTTGCCCATGGGTGTTGTAGTGGTTCGGAATTCACTTTAAGCCGTAGGTCCCGGTCCTAATAGGATCGTAGAGCGTTGCGGGGGCATTGTTACTCCGTGTCCGTGGCTTACCATCAAGTTGCACGCGCCCCCTGGGTAATGCAAAGTGAGTAACATCGCTATAGCCCTTACGGCGAAGATCACGGTCTATTTTGCCAGCTGTATTAGAAGACAAAAAAAATAAATTAATTAAAAATTAAAAAATTAATTTAGTGTGTCAAATTAGGTCAGAGGCATTATTATGCCTTTGTGACGCTTGTTCGTTTTTTTATGTCATTTTATTGATAAGAAATCTTATTTTGTTATATTTTTACTACCTAAAAATCGATAAAACAATATTTATTTTTTAAGTCTGTTTACTTATATACATAAATTTCATTGATGTCGCAATTTTTTACATAGATTTCTTAGGGTTTATTTATTTTAAGAAATTTAATTTTAATTCTGCATTTTGCGCACTGAGTCTACTCGCTTCGAAAGGAAGTGAAACTGGAAAGTCTAGACTGACTGTTAAGTCTACAATTAAACAACGAATCATTAGTTTTCAAAAACAATTTGCATTTGTAATTCGTTCCTATAAAATTTCGATTAAGGTATTCAAATTCTTCGAAAACAAGCAATACGGGTTCATTTTAAGCAGTAACTTATATATAACTTATAATTAACTTACTTTTTAAACTTAACAGTCTTGTACCTTATTTAATATTAATTTTAAAATGAAATATCTTAATTCGCTTGCTTATTATTATTGAAAATGTATTTAAAATTTTAAGGAAATTTTTATTGACATTTATATTTTTTTTCATTTAAGGGAATTTTTATTTTTATATACATAATAAAAATGTAACAGCTATTTTTTTTGAAATTTATATTTATACAAAAAAAAGTAATTTACAGTTTTCAGTAAAAACTATCCATTTTTGACGTATATAGATTTCTTAACTTTTTATTAAAATCTATATTAATTGGAAATAAAAATTTAGTATGATGCATTTATTTATTTTTTAAGGCTGTAGCTTTAACTACTGTATAAAATGAACTCGTATTGCTTGTTTTCGAAGAATTTGAATATAATAAACAAAATTTTATGGGAACGAATTACAGATGCATTTTTTTTTAACTAACGATTCGTTATTGAATTATAAATTTAGCAGTATGTCTAGACTTTTCAACTTCACTTCTTTTCGAAGCGAGTAGACTCAGTGCTTAAATATGACAGCATATAGTGATGACAGCATGTATGACAGCTAATTCTTAGTGGGCGATATTCTTTTCATACGACACGCAAATGTAGACAGTTGCTTCAAATCCAGAAGGCAATCATCCTCAAAATACCTCTTAGAGAATTGTTGTTGTTACTTATCCCACTTGGTAGATATCTAATCTAGACCAAGCCCACGAACCCGTATGGACTCATGGTTGAAGGGGAAGGACGCAGCTACTGTTGTGAGGGAGCACCCGTAGGTAGAAGTCTGACTTTTGCTCCCTGACGCTCTTACAGTCATATGAGACCGGGAACTACGGCTTAAAGTGGATTCCGAACCACTATAAACATCCATGTCACCGCCGGGATTCGAATCCGAAACCTGTGGTACCGAGCGCCAGAGCGCTAGCCACTCGACCATTCAGGCCTCCTTAGAGAATTACTTGTGGTATATTTGATGGGAATCGAGGTCTTTAAAGAAAAAGAAAAAAAAATGTCAGCCTTGATTCTTAAGTTAGTTTACATGGCATAATTTAAAATACATTTCGTGTTGCCAAAACATGTATACAAAATGAGCATTGCTTACGCCCAATAAAATCGGGCGGCGCAGACAGCGGCAAAGAAGAAACAAAGCAAAAAGAGATCGCCACCGAAATAAATCTCTTTCCATCGGGACTCAATAAAATGCCTTCCCCAGCGACGGAAATGAACGAAAGAAAAGAAAAGAAAGTCTAAAAAAAATAAAGAATAAAATTCCTTTTCGCTTTTCTGGTCACCCGTTGAAGTGTGAGTTTTTTATTTGAAAAATGATACGTGCCAATAGTCCTCGTCCGAACCTCTTTGGCGTCCGTTGGGTGTCTGTTTTCAAAGGCGGTTGTCAATTCCCTTTCCGATTTCGGCCAACTGAGGGGGAGGAGTTGGCGACGGTGACATTACAACGGGCCGATCGAATTTTCTCTCTCTGGTTTGGTTTGAATTCTCGAATTTGAGGTTCTAATCCTTTTTTACAACGAAGAAACGGAATAATTCCTAAAGTTCATATTAACTTTTTCTCATAAAATATCAAACATTAATATTTTTTCAATTCTTACTATTAGTTCACACTTTCCCTATATATATTTATATATATATATACCTTGTTCAAATTTTCAATCGTTCATGAAATACTTTTTATTCATCCACTCAAGTTCAAATGCATTTTTTTTCTTGAACTGGTAATGGATGACACTGGATGTTAATACAGTTTTTTCAAATATTAATGCATTAATTAAATTTAATTAATTAATTTTAGTTATACATGGGAGAAAATATTTTCTGTTACATGAGATATTTGTATTAATTGTAGTTATTTAATAAAACGTAACTAAAATAAATTTTTTCTTTTTTGACCTAAGTAGGAATTGACTTTAAAAATTTTTTTTTATTATATTACGTGCTTAAAATTTTTGATTAATTTTTTGCATTAACATTTTTTAATCTTATCGTGTCAATTTAATTGAAAACTTCAGCAATTACTATGTATCCATTTAATTTATAATGGATTGATTTAATAATTACATCAATAGTAGTAATGTCATCAATAAAACAGTTTTGTCAGTATGAGGCTGAGACTTGCAAGTTTTTATTTTTATTATAGTTTTTCTCAAAGCCATGGCATGTTCTTACAATTCAAAGTTGCTGCAGAAAATATTGTTGTATTGTTCTCAATTTTTCGAGACAATTGCAACTGTAATTTTAATAATTGCCTCCTTGTGACTGGCATTATTTTCGTAAAAAAAATATTGATATACCTTATTCAATTCCTTCTATTAGTTCACATTCTCCCTCTATATATCTTGTTCAAATTTCTAATCGTTCATAAAACACTTTTTATTCATCCACTCGAGTTCAAGCACATTTTTTTTTAACTTGTAGTGGATGGCATTGGATGGGAATACAGTTTTTTCAAATATTAATTCATTCATCAAATTTAATTAATTAATTTTAGTTGTTTTTAGATTTAAGTTGCATGTATCTAATAATAGATGGCACCAGATAAATTTTAAAAAATTAATGAAAATGATCTATAAAGGACTTTTCTGCGATAGAGTGAAAAAAAGTAGGAATTGACTTAATTTTTCTTTTTTATATTACTTGTTTTTTCATAGCTTTGCATTTTGCATGTTTTATTTCAGAAATTAAAAAAGTATTTTGAATTCCCTGAAAAAATTTGAAAGCGTTTTTTTTTTCAAATATTGATGAGAGTTCCCTGTTGTAATAACTTTTAGCAAAACTTAGAGTATTTTTTAATTATTTTTGGTAATTGGAATTGTAGCATTTTAGTTCATAAGCTACAGTTGATTCCAGTTTCAAGAAAATTGTTTGGTGTTTCGACAATCTTAAGCGACGAGATGTAATTTTTTTAAAAACATGAAAGGAATAAAGCTTGTTAGGTATAAGAACTAGATATAATCTTAATTTTGTCCACATTTTAACTATTTTATTATAGCAATTTCTGAAAACAAATTTTTCATAAAGCTTTTAAATTTCTTTCTTTAGCACACAATTGCATTCTAAGAAAGAGTAACCTCGTGATTTTTTTTTTCGGAAAGAACTACAACACTGAGTTAAACTGTCGCATTAAAGCACAAATGACTCAATTTGCATTTATTACATGGGCAATAAATTCCATGTCGGAAATTCCTTTTAGAGTTCAAAAAACATTGCAGAGAAATAAGGGATGAAAATGTGATTCTATTTGCATAAGAATAGGTCCCACGAATGACAGTCTGATGCCATTTTAAAAGAGTAGAATTTTGTCTGGAATAAAATGGTAAAATAAAATTTTTCTTACGTATTTGTTTGTTTGTTCTAACTTCATTATGTGTTTATTTATAAGCACATTTGGCCTCTGCTGAAATTTAATGTTGAACTTTAATATAATTCACTTATGTTATTTCTATAAGAAACAAGTAATATAAAAAATATATTTTTTAAGTCAATTCCTACATTTTTTTTTCCATATTGCAGAAAAGTCTTTTACAAATAAAGTTGAAATTTTGCTTTTACATCTGGCCCCATCTAATATTAGATACATGCAACTTAAATCTAAAAAAAAAATTAAAATTAATTAATTAAATTTAATTAATGAATCAATATTCGAAAAAACTGTATTAACATCAAGTGTCATCCAATACAAGTTCAAAAAACAATGCATTCGAACTTGAGTGGATGAATAAAAAGCATTTTATGAACGATTGAAAATGTGAAAAAGATATATATAGGGAGAGTGTGAAGAATTGAAAATATAGAAGGAATTGAAAAATAAGTTAAGGTTCCTAATCGTATATAAAGATATATTAATTTTAATGTGCCACAAAATGCACATACTCTTCCTTCCAAGAAATTTTTATTCCTTTTTAAATTTTTATTGCAATCTGTTCAAACTAAAAAAGAAATGAATTCCATTAGATTACGATTAAGTATGAAATAACATTTTATATGCTGATTTACGAGCATTTTGAATAGTTCTTATATAATTAAAAAAAATTCGCACAAAAAAAAATTAAGATTTTGATATTTTACGAAGAAATAGTATTCATTCAATTATAAAAATATTTTTTTTCTGTAATGTACTTTAAAACTCCTTTCCATATTGAATAAATTTCTCTTTACTTTTATTTGTCTAATTAAAATAAGGGTAAAGTGGCTAGACTTGATGATGGAAAAGCATTTGTTAACAGAACAAAAGGATGCAATTGACATCATATCATGAAGTTCAAACATTTCTGGCTACATAAATAGTACAAAATTACATTTGATTTATTATTTGAAATTTTAATGGCGATTGCATGCCAGTGCATTTGACAACTATTAAGCCAACTGTGAATTATTAAATACTGGTTTTGATTTTGAAGCCATACACTCCCACATTTCTTTTTCAATTCCTACTATCAGTTCACACTCTCCCTGTATATATCTTCTTCAAATTTTCAATCGTTCATAAAATACTTCTTATTCAATTCACTCGAGTTCAGATAGATTTTTTTTTTTTTTTTTTTTGAACTTGAAGTGGATGACACTGGATGTGAATACAGTTTTTTCAAATGTTAATTAATTCATTAATTTAATTAATTAATTTTAGTTTTTTTTTAGATTTAAGTTGCATATATCTACCAATAGGTGGTCCCAGATGTAAGAGGAAAATTTCAACTTTATTTATAAAGTAGGAATTGACTTTAAAATTTTTTTTTTATATTACTAGTTTCTGAGAAAGTTTTAATGATACTTAATAGTACTTCATTAGCGAATTATTTTCAATTTTTGACATTGAAAATTTGTATACATTGGCGTTAAAGCTTAATTTAAATCACATTACTCCTTGTATATGCGCTTATTTCACTGAACATGCAAGGCCTATTTAGCATAAAGATGTAGAGTCTTTGTAGCTATATGCTACGAAAACATCCATTAAGATTGATTCTGATAATAGCATTTTACATGGTAGTCAGAGCGTCATCCAAGAATTAATTTATGTCCTTTGTATGATATTTTTAAATTTTTTTCTTTTGAAACTTTCATTGCATTTAAATGTTTTATAATAACTATATATAAAATTTTATACAATAGACATAACATTTTTCGGTTTTAAAATATTTATCGCAATTTATAAAGAAATGACAGATAATTCAGAAAAAAATACCCATTTTGAAGTGTTTGAACACATAGAATGGTGAAAAATTAGATAAAATGTCAAACTGAATAAATGTCAATTCTTGTGGGATTGAATTAGATTCACACATGAAGGAAAAGTTCACTACAAAAGCTTTTTATTGACAAAATAAAAAGAAACCCACGTGTGAATAGGATATCACTGACAATAAAATGCATCGTAATTAACTTTTTTATGACGCTTTCAATGTTATTATATCAACATAAAATATTTAAATTCATGAAATTAAAAAATAATTGCATTTGTTTTTTGTTGCTGTTGTCACGTCACTGTTTTAAGAGAATGCGAATCGCCAGAAAAAATTTATGATGCACAGGATCTAACAATTTAAGAAGAAAATGCGAAAAAGTAGTCAACCAAAAAACAAATAAATCATTTTTTATTCCTTCGCCTTTTGGCTGTGCCTTAAAGAATTCGTGGAATGTAACTTCGAGCGATTCTGGGTGGAGATAAAACGTGATTCAAATCAATAATAAATGGAATTTTAAGTATAAAGGGAATTTTTCCACCTCTTTTAACTCCCCATAAATTTTTAAGGAACTTTTTCGTGACACACCTTCTTCGCGCGTGGAATCATAAAATGAATTTTAAAACTGTTGAACTGCTGATTCAGCGTTTTTGTTATTATAATTCCTGTTTTGAAACTCGCTTAAACACTTTATTGAATACCAGAAAGACTTTTCACCAAAATGCTTGACAAAGAAAGATGCGGGGATAGTTCGTTAGATTTTATTCCAATAGTTGAATACATACCTGCTGGCAAATTGAAATTAAATATTAGTTCGACTTTTATTGCCAACTGCTCATTTTTTCAATCACCCTACGAAAGAGGAGTCCACACTTCGATTCAATGTATCTTTTGAGTTGATACATTATTTTAAACTATCTTAAGAACCTTCTTATACATATTATGTAAAAAGAGAAAATTAAGATCTTATCAAAAATATGGACTTGTAATTTCGTATGGTAATTTCTACGAGTTTTATGGTAAACTTTTATGAAGAAATTCCATAAACAAAAAAAGACGGGAAGTAATATGATAACATATTGAAGTTATTAATAAATATTTCTATATCTTCAGAAAAGAAAATTTAAATGTAATTCTTAAATTCAGAAATAACTTTTTTTAAATATAATGTAAAAATTTTCAGTTCTCTTTTTTTATTGAAATGATTTCTTTTTATTCTTACAAAAAAAAAAAGAGAAAGTAAGGAAAATTGAACAATTTAACGATATTAATAAAACTACAGAAGATACAAAGAAAAATAACTAATATTAGGAAAATTAAATTATTTTTATTATGAGTTCTTGTTCAAAGAGTGGATTTTTAAATGCATTTATGTTATAGAATATCAAAAGAATTTATTCTTTGAAGCTGGAAAAGCTGATATCTTCTCTCCTATAAATTTTTATGACAATAAACAAATAAATAAAAAATGTAAGACTGCATAAAGAGAAATTTATACAAAAAAAAATTTCTTTTAATTAATAACGAAATCGGATTTGTCATCTGAAATGGAAGTCCTTTAATCCATCCGGCCATAACATTAAGATTAACAGAATTATTCTTTATTTGTGATTAAGATAATATTTATTGGAAAATTCTAAATTCTAATTCTAAAAAAAACTGCTTAGTAACCGAAAGGGAATTTAAATAGATTCCCTGACAGTATCGGAAAAAGCAAAGCAAAAATTTGATAAACGTTTAATATTCTAAATGTTAAATTCGCTAAATAGCCTTTACCAATTCAAAACTCAGATAAAAATGTTTTGAATCAACGTATTCATATGAGAATTCCTCCAAAATATTTTCTCGATCTTCTAACGCTGCTGTTATTGAATGCATAAATTTCTCACCGCATTTTCCCGTGGGAGAGCTTCATATTTTGAAATCCAACTCGCTGTACTGTCGCAGAGTACAGTTTTGAAAAATCCTTTAACATTCAGTATTTTACGTCACTTGTTGTTGTACAAATCACCTTACTTGACAGGAAGCTATTGGAGTGTTTCCAGTGAAATAATGCGGGAAATGATTATTGCTCCACAGACTTCAGAAATTCCCATTTTTACTGTGCTCCGAAATGGGACTGTTTTTTTCACTGTACTTTAAATAAAACAGAAGTGATCGTATATTTTCCACATAAATCAATAATAATTTTATTTAAAAAATTTATTTAACGAATAATAATACAGATCTTCTTTTTTCAATTCCTACTATTAGTTCACACTCTCTCTATATATATTTATACATCTTGTTCAAATTTTCAATCGTTCATAAAATACTTTTGATTCATCCACT
>BPLQ01000392.1:543323-623705 GCA_021605075.1 Caerostris darwini | reverse complement strand
GTGTAGATCTCTGGAAAAAAAATTTCTTTTTCAGATTCTTTTTTCATCCTGGGTTCTAGTCTGAGTCAAGGAGGGAACGAAATGGAATATGAAACATGTGAATAAATTAGTGAGAGAGAGAGAATTTTTTCTAACTTTAATAAATGAATGAAAATTATTTATAAAGGACTTTCTGCAATAGAGTGAAAAAGAAGTAGGCATTGACTTTAATTTTTTTTTGTATTACTTGTTTATCTTAAGAAAGGTATTGTTGTAGTATATTTCTTACTGTAACATAAACAACTTGTAATCTTTTCTATTTATTTCAGAATTTCTCCACTATTTTTATTGTCAATAAAATATTTTGGAGATTTTTGTAATGGATTTAAAGTGTTTTTTTAAAAAAACTGGATTATTTAATATTTTAATTTAAATTTGCTATCTTAGATTTACGTTGGAAATAAATGAATTTTTAAACGGTCGAATCAGTGAAAATTCTACCATTTTTAGTATTAAAATAATGTATAGTATTCAACAACCAATCTTTCATCTAGTTTCTTACAAAATGTTTAAGTTAAACATATTATATTTATAAATTTCTTAAATATTTTATTACAGAAAAAAAGGAATTTTATCGAAACGAAGAAATTTTCTTTCTGAAAAGTATCGCTGAAGTCAATTTTATTCTGAATTCAAACTTTAATAGATTTCAATTAGTGTGAAAAGAGACATCTGAAAGGAAAACCTTCTGAATACTAAATGCTTTATGTAGAATGATCTTTGCGAATTTCACGAAGTTAATATGAATTTTATAATTAAATGTGCCTGTCTTTACTTTATTTCCAATTAGTACAAATGTGACTTTGTAAACATTGAAAATCTCATCGGGAAATTTATTATAATTTACACAGAACGTCGATACAGTTTGCAAATAAAACGATTTGCCTTACGGTGTCCGATGTCTTTTGCTTTGATGCGTTTTTACCAATAATTCATGGGGTCTTTTCAACTATCCTGCATTTCTTTGAAGGGGGACAACATGCACAGCGCAATCAAGAGAGATCAATTCATTCCCACCATAGAACGGATCGTGCCTTTCAAAAATGACTCTTTCCGATGAGTCCTTTGAATGGAATCCTTCCCCCTTCTTCGTCTTTATGGTGGAGGGAAGAAATGAAAGCGCAGAAAGCTGCTGTTGACTTAATAGGATCCTTCAATCAAAATTTAATTTGCAGCCAACAAATTCCACAGATTGAAAATTCTTGTTTTCTCTTTTTTCCGCTCTCTAAACTGCTTCTTCTTGTTTTGTAGCAGAATTTTCCTTTTAAACCCGATTGTTTGAGTAAGGATAGGGGGACAGGGCTGCTTTTCTAGTCGAGGGCTTTTCAACAGGGGTTGGCTTATCGCTTGGCTTTTGATATTTTGTTTTGAAATTGGATTCAACATCCAATTTCAAAACCAAGGAGGTGGGGTTTGGGGAGAAATAGATAACTCATTAGGGCTAGTGAAGGACATGAAATATTTAATGATTCCTTCAGTGGGAATGATGGTGATGCATCATGGAATTGATCGCGATTTCCATTTATCAGTGAATAAGCGCAGTGGAAAGTTGCGATATTAGATCTATCAAAGGATATCTTTCTCGAAAATTCATTACTCTAATTGGAGAAAACGATTTGCTTAGAAGGCCTTATTTCCATGTCTGCAACAGAAAGAATCGTCCCATGTTTACAAAACTAATTATCTTCTTTTGAATCTTTGAATTCCATAAAATAACAGTACAAAAAATATGTTACGATATTAATTAGAAGTAGACTGTATTATTATCTGCATCTTAGTATATAGGCACTTATGAATCCAAATATTTAAATATCATTTGTAAATAAAATGATTTGACTCACTCTGTGCAATGTCTTTTGCTTTGATGTGTTTTTAATAATAATTCACGGGTCTTTTCAACTATCATGCATTTCTTTGAAGGGGGACAACATGCACAGCGCAATCAAGGGAGATCAATCCATTCCCACCATAGAACGGATCGATGTCCTGCCTTTCAAAAATGACTCTTTCCAATGAGTCCTCTGAATGGAATCCTTCCCTCTTCTTCGTCTTTATGGTGGAAGGAAGAAATGAATGCGCAGAAAGCTGCTGTTGACTTAATAGGATCCTTCAATCAAAATTTAATTTGCAGCCAACAAGCTCCACAGATTGAAAATTTTTGTTTTCTTTTTTTCCCACTCTCTAAACTGCTTCTTCTTGTTTTGTAGCAGAATTTTCCTTTTAAACCCGATTGTTTGAGTAAGGGATGGGGAAGCAGGGCTGCTCTTCATCGAGGGGTTGGCTTATCGCTTCTCTTTTGATATTTTGTTTTGAAATTGGATGTTGGAAGGGGGTAGGGTTTGGGGCGAAATAGATAACTCATTAGGGGCAGTGAAGGACATGGAAGATTTAATGATTCCTTCAGTGGGAATGCATCACGGAATTGATCGGGATTTCCATTGATCAGTGAATAAGAGCGGTGGAAAGCTGTGACATTAGATCTATCAAAGGATATCTTTCTCGAAAATTCATTTACTAAGTAATGTACTGAAGGAAGAAAACGATTTGCTGAGAAGGTCTTGTTGTGCACGGCTGCAACAGAAAGAATGTTATGTTTAATGAGAACTAAAATCTCATGTTTTATGAGTACTAAACTAATTATCTTCTTTTGAATCTTTGAATTCCATAAAATAACAGTAAAAAAATATGTTACGATACTAATTGGAACTAAATTATATTATTTTCTGCATAAATTATATAGGCTCTTATGAATCAAAATAACAGGTGGGCTGAAATATTTTATTTAGAATGAACTTGCGAATTTCACGAAGTTACTATTAAAATTAATAATTAAATGTGTCCATCTATACATGATATTCAATTAGTACGAATGTCTCTTTGTAAACATTAAAATCTCATAGTGAAATTTATTATAATTTACACAAAACGTCGATACCGTTTGCAAATAAAATGATTTGACTTGCTGTGTGCGATGTCTTTTGCTTTGATGCATTTTTACCAATAATTCCCGGGTCTTTTCAACTATTCAGCATTTCTTTGAAGGGGGACACAGGCACATGCAATCAAGAGAGATCAATTCATTCCCACCATAGAACGGATCGATGTCCTGCCTTTCAAAAATGACTCTTTCCGATGAGTCCTTTGAATGGAATCCTTCCCTCCTTACGTCTTTATGGTGGAGGGAAGAAATGAATGCGAAGAAAGCTGCTGTTGACTTAATAGGATCCTTCAATCACAATTTAATTTGCAGCCAACAAACTCCACAGATTGAAAATTCTTGTTTGTTTTATTTTTTTTACTCTAAAACTGCTTCTTCGGGTTTTGTAGCAGAATTTTCCTTTTAAACCCGATTGTTTGAGTAAGGGACGGGGAAGCAGGGCTGCTCGTCGACAGGGGTTGGCTTATCACTTCACTTTTGATATTTTGTTTTGAAATTGGATGTTGGAGGGGGTAGGGTTTGGGGAGAAATAAATAACTCATTAGGGGCGAGTGAAGGACATGTAACGTTTAATGATTCCTTCAGTGGGAATGATGGTAATGTGTATCGGAATAATCTATCAAAGGATATCTTTCTTGGAAATTCATTTACTAAATATTACACTGAAGGGAGAAAACGATTTGCTCAGAAAGCCTTCGACTGCAAGAGAAAGAATCTTCCCATGTTTACGAAACTAATTATTTTCTTTTGAATAATTGAATTCCATAAAATAACAGTAAAAAAATCTGTTATGATACTAATTAGAAGTTGACTATATTATTCTCTGCATGATAGTATATAGGCACTTATGAATCAAAATATTTGAATAGTTAATCTATATATAGGATGAGAAGTGCGAAAAATTAAAATTTTGTAGCCCAGTTAATGATTATAATAAAGATAAATTCATTTATGTTTTACTTATGCACCAACTATTTTAGGATTTCTATGCAGAAGATTTTAGACACTTTTCTTTAAAAAGAAAAAAAAAGAAAAAGAAAGAAACAACTTATTCCGAAGTCATTAAAGTTGTGTTTATTACGGAATCACCCATTTTTTATTCCATAACTCTGATATATACACTCATGTCCATAAATTAAGGATAATTCAGAATCACACAGAAATTGAACTCTAAAATAAAAATTTCACCTGTAGAATTATCACACACATCTTGAAGAAGAATATGCAAATTACAGGAAACCACCAAATGGCGCGGATAGTACGTCACAATGACGAGAGTGTAAGAGAGGGGTATACAAGGAACGGTGGCAAGGAAGTAAAATGGTTCACAAGCGCTTTAAAAGCCTTTCAGTGCAATAACCGCATAGTTATGGCACAATGGAAGCATTTGGATGATTTTTTACGTGGTAGAATTATCGGACGACTGGAATGTGGACGTACCTATCTGGAAGTATTCGAGGAACTTGGAATCGCCCAGAGTGTCATCTCCAGGCTTTGGCAACGATTCCAAGATGATGGTAATGGGAGTAGATGTTACAGCACAGGTCGCCCCCGACCGGTATTTAGCAATTACTGCCAAAAGAAACAGACGGAGCACAGCATCAGACCTGTCTCGTCAGCTCTCTTCAGCTACCGGTACGACAGTTTCAAGGCAGACCGTGTACAGACGCTTGGGGCACATTGGTCTATATGCTCGTAGGCCTGTCAGATGTGTTCCACTTACCGCAACTCACTGTCGCCTGCGATTAACCTGGAGCAGAGAGTGGACACCGCAACAGTGGTCTGGTGTGATGTTTTCCGACGAGTCCAGGTTTAGTTTGCAGTCTGATTCCCGCCGGACTTTCATATGGAGAGCGCCAGGTACCCGTTACCACCAAGAGAATACCGTTGAACGTCACCGTTACGGTGGTGCAAGATGGCTCTTTTGGGGAGGAATTATTCTTGGTTCCAGAACTGACCTGCATGTTCAGAGTGTAACAATGACAGGCCACATGTATCGGGATGTCATTCTGAAACAACATGTAAGTTTGTTTCGGGGCACCATGGGGCTGAATTTCTGTTTATGGATGACAATGCCCGTCCTCACCGTGCAAACATTGTACACGAATGCCTTCAATTGGAGGATATCACCCGTATAGATTGACCAACATACTCATCGGACTTGAATCCAATAGAGCATATGTGGGATATGCTTGGCCGACGAATTGCAGCCCGTCAACCCCCTCCCACTTGTCAACCGGAACTTCGGAGTGCATTGCTTGATGAGTGGTGTAATATTCCCCAAAATAGGTTCTTTTTTGAAATTTGCTCCAGGGAGTAAAAATCGCAATTTTTATTAATTATGTCAAACATATAGCATCTTTTTTGCTCTTTACCTCTTGTTTAATAAATAGGCTTTACAAATAAGTCAAATTTGTTTTGCTTCTGTCTCTTTCTGTGCCTGAACTTCATTATCCTTAATTTATGGACATGAGTGTATTTGTTATTAGCAGTAGTTAATTAATATTATAATAAAAATTTAATGGATCAACTATGAGTCTTTCATTCCCGAGCTGCCAAAGCTGATTGGAGAGCGGCGCCACATTGTTGGCTGCCCAAATGACGCAGTTTTAATAGACGGATCATTTTAAGTTTCCTTTTAGTCATAAGCAAGATGTCTCAACAGGGATGATCTCTCTGTTAACACTTTAATTTGTTAACAGAGCTTCCTTCTGAATTTTTTTCGAATTGAATGCGACCGATTTTGGAAGAAACGAAGAAAAAATTTCCTTTTATTAAGTCGTTTAAACCCTATAGAAATAATAAAATAGAGTGCGTCCCCTGTACTAAATGAACAGAAGTGGAGGCAAATGTTTCCCATTGTTCCGGTACTAGAGTTGGCTCTTCATTGTCATTTGAATTCCTTTCCACGAGCGCATTTATTTAGAAAGCGTAAAAGGGTTACAAAGCGATTCTGAACATGATTCTGTAACTCTGATGAAATACAATAATGTATCACAAAAAAATAATCTGAATAAGTATTTAATTTTTAACCCTTTTGGAGGAAAAAGTTATGAATAGAATATGAATGCTAAATAATTAGAACAATTCATTTTACAGCTAAAAAAATATTGAACTATTTCTTTTGAAAATTATTGTAGGCAGAAGACCTTTTTTCCTTTCTCGCCAACAGCACAGAGTAGTAAAAGCCAACAGCAAAGACAGTCGCCAAATATCGCCGCATGTATTAAACAACAAAGTAAAAGTGACGTGCATGATCACGTGAGGTTTATGTCTGCCCGAATCTGGCAACCCCGATGCGTCTCTATTATAGTACTTATCCTTGTTTAAACTATTAATTGTAAAGTCAAGTGAAATAACTCATCAAATGATTCGTATCAACTATATAAATTATCAAACTAAGTGAGGGTCAAAAGTGATGAGACTCGAAGGACGAACCACTCTAAATTATAGTATGTGTATTTGAACGGTGAGGTCTGGAGTTGCAATTTCAGTTTCAATTAGATGAGTTGACATCTTCCTTCCGATTCACTAATGAGCTGCTCTATCAGTTAATCTTTATCGCATCAGTGAGGATTCATGCACTTTTACAATTATTAACTGTTTCAGTATTATTGTTTAATACTGCAAAAA
Organism: Caerostris darwini; assembly: GCA_021605075.1. Taxonomy (NCBI): domain Eukaryota; kingdom Metazoa; phylum Arthropoda; class Arachnida; order Araneae; family Araneidae; genus Caerostris; species Caerostris darwini. The sequence goes on along the minus strand of BPLQ01000392.1, from coordinate 617,095 downwards.
TTATGTTGAATAAAAAAATAAATCCTTCTTCTTCAATGTTTAAATCTTCCAAACATTCTTTACCTCAAATCATCTGCAGGAAACGGACACCCCACCGGGTAGCGCATTGAGTTTCCACACTTAGAGGAGTCGGGTTCGAAATCCAGACGAAAAGCGTCCTCAAGGAATATGTAAATCACCTTGAGGCACGATTGGGTAACGCTGAATTTGTTATATATTTATAATTTCTATGATAAAAGGCCACAAGTATTATCATCCTTTCGATGGAACAGCATGCAGAGGATTCCAATTTAACGTAAAGAACTTTCAACCTACGGATCTATAGTATTTATCTCCAGCGTAAAGCTTGTTAACTTCTATGCTTTTCGGACTTTGACATTGCAGTTCCGAAATGACGTGTTTTATTCACAGGCTTTAAAGCAGCGTGAAATATTTATAAAATCTTTTTGTTATCTTTGATTATTTTTATAGAAAGCATTATCTTACATTCAATGTTAGTGAAATTTTTTTCAGATTTTTACTATCTTCGACGTTAGAGATGGAAAGAAAAATATTTTAAATGAAATAATTTGAAAGACATTATTTATAGTAAGGAAATTTTTTTTGGATCTTGATAAATTTGCTGATAATAAACTGTAGGCTATAATATAATACACAGAAAATTCATTTTAAATCAGCATCTAAAAACTCTGCTGTTACTCATACTTTAATTGGTTATTATATGTAACATATAGGAATGATTTCAAACTGGTATTGAAACAAATATTTTAATACCAGTTTGAAATCAACCCCATATATTCATGCCTTTGAAAACTAGAAACATTATAAAAAATGAGTTTCATTGTAATAAATTAAATGACATGAATCGCATTATAAAGGGGAAAAAAATTTGAAATTGTTTAAAAAAAATCTATATAAGTTTATTAAAAGTACTCTTTCAAAAATCTATCACTCGAGTTAGTAGTTGTGTTCTGTCGCTTCATTTATTCGAAATTCTTTAATTCCATACTTAAATTAAATTATCTGTCTTAAATATAGCAACTGAATAGTTTTTTAATGAAAAGGGTTTCTAATTTATTACGAAACTTGCATCCAAATATAGGTTAACTACATAAATTTAAAAAAAACCTGTTTAATTTGTTTCAAAAGTTTATCACACAATGTCCTTTTGCTCAAAGAATTCAAAAACGTCTTCCTTTTGGCGCGCCTACAGGTGGCTTCTCTGCAAAGAATCTCGAACGCGAGGCGGCTCGACTTCAAAGAGAAAATATCTGCGAGGTAGAACTGTTTCCTGAAACTTTAGAAGTTTTGAGACTCAATTTAAACGAAAAGTTGTGACAGAGAGCAACGCTGCAATTAATTTCGGGGAATCGAATCCGCTTTGTCAGCCCTGCGATGGTTCTTTCTCAAATTAAAATAAACTGAAATAGGTCGTTTAGAGTGTGCCAGAAATGAATCCATCCGAAAAAAATATCCTTAAATTAGAATTTTAAAATTGCTGAATAAAAACTATTTTGTTTAAACACATTCGACTATTATTCATTAAGAATAATATTCAATAGGGGAGGAAAGTGTTTGGATTATTTCGTATTCTTAAAATTATTGTTTCGATTTTTTTTTTTTTTTTTATCTGGAATGATGCTAAAAGTGAAAAACCTTCATTAGACAAAGAAACAACTTTTAAAGGTGTGTTTCATGACTGCAGAGTTGAGAAAGTTAATACTGGGTTATAATTTCGCTGCAGTAAAACAATCTTCATACTGACGTTATGGGTGAGCAGATACAAGACTTTTGTGGATTTCGAAGCCTTTCTCTTGCACTTTGCGGTCAGATGGCCAATTGGCTATAGCTCTGGATTTTGGTACCATAGGCTTCAAGTTCGAATCCTGGCGGTGGCATGGATGTTTGCTAGTGGTTCGAATTCACGTTAAGCAGTTGGTTCCGTTCTGTTTAACCCTCGTGTGCACAAGATGACCGTAAAGCGACAAACCAAACCATGAACTTTGGGTTGCTTGCAATACACAAAATCACATGTGTACAAATATTTCTGAAATAATGGCATGTGGACATCGGTATTATTTTTTTTCTCTTGAGACCCGAGACCCTATTTTTAACAAATTTTTCTTCAATGTGAGATAAATGTTATAAAGGATACCTCAAAATAATAAAGCCAGCCATTTTTTCAAAAAAAATTAAACTGTTCGGCATGTCTAACATAAGGGTCTTCGGCCTCTGTAAAATCAACAAATGATCCTTAACATTTTTACCTATTTTAGGCCAAAATAAATAAAAAAAACTAAACTAAAACTACTAACCTACTCTTAATGTTTTTTCTCTTAATGGCCGCCATTTTCTTATGCTTGTAGAACAAGGATCCAACCAAAAATGTTCTTAATCTTTCTGCTCAGATGGCATTGCTGGACTGTTCACTCTAAAGGACTGCAAGACATGAAGACTTCTCGTTTGTTTTTCAAAATGCGAAAATAAAACGTCTCAGAGAAGTGAGTGTCGAGAAGTTATAGAAAGTGTTACTCTTTTTCAGTTATCTATGAAGAAAATATCCTTATCAAAATACACACTCATAGCTAGTTACTCGTACCTTCTACTATATCTTTCATGAGTGTTTTAATGGAGTGTTCGAATCCTATTGCAAACAAGTTTGAAACTTCGTTGATACTTTCCAAGTGAAAGCAGTTTATAAGGACTGCCCCTTTTTGGACTGATTTTTTTTTCATTTCTCCCCCCCTCCCTCCCCACAAAAGGAGAGACCCTGTGATCTATGAATTTAACATTACCACAGAGTGGGAACAGAAATATTAGACAAACATCTCCCTTCCTTTTAGGGGGCTTGATAGCCGAGTGGCTAGCTCGGTACCACAGATTTAGGATTCGAATCCCGGAGGTGCCATGGATGTTTGTGAGTGGTTCGGAATCCACTTTAAACTGTTAACTTAGCTCTCGTGTGCACAAGTGACCGTAGAGCGACAAACCGAATTCTTCCTTTTCGTACTAGTGTTGGCTCTTCATCACCGAGTGCGTTTATTTAAAAACATATTCTGAAGTGAGTCTGAACATTCAGAGAAATATATTTTTTCTAGTCACCCATTTATTCATTTACTTGATTACTAAAAATAATTAGATACAAGAAAGGTAATTTGTGTTATAACTCCTATCTTTTTGTATGAAATGTAATAAAACATCACAAAAATTTTATATAAATGAATATTTCATTTCTGAAACATTTTGGAAAGAAAATAGGATATAAGAAAATTCTTTAATAGAATGCAAATGACAAGCATTTTGAAAAATTAAATTTACACTTATTTACAGCTAAAAAAACGAATCATTTGTTTCGAAAATTTTTTACAGGACCGTGAAACTTTTTCTCCCTTCGCGACGATAGTAAATATACACGCACACTTGTCTACACATTAAATGAGAAATAATAGATCCTGATGATTGTAATTCAGAATAACATTCCTGACAATTCTATTGTAAGACTTCTATATTAAACCTTTTAGTTCTAAAAGTCAAAAGACATCAGCTCACACATTTTAATCTTTCATTTAAAAATCAACTCCCCCATTTGCAATTTTAATTTTACAATAAAGACATGAAGATTTAAAATGAGCCGAATTTCTTATCATCGAACACGTTTTCTTCTGCAGAGAATCCGATCTTTTTGAAATCTCTCGGACGCCTCCTGAATTCCAAAAGACCGTCTTCAAAGAAAATTAATTATTGTTGCTCGAATCAGATTCGGAATCACGTTAAAGCATTCTTAATCGCATTAAAAGCTCAAAGGATTTTTTCTTTTAATTTCTTTTTCCAGCTAAATGAAGACTTCTGTTTTTGTAAAAATATTGCTGCAAGATTTTAAAATGTGATTCTAAATAAAAAGTAAAAAATATTCCATTGAATGCAGGAAGAAATTATTGTAATAGTCACGAACTACAATAATTTCTGACAATGAATAAGAAATGCAAGCAAGTTTTTTTTTTTTTTTTTTTATATTAAACTAGACTTAATAAAATGACAAAGTATAAATTTCTCTAAAAATTGTAAACTATTATTTACAAGTTAAGAATCTGAGATGTAATTCAGGTTAAACGTTATACAGTTATTTTTTAATAGTTAGTTCTAAGTTTAATTTAGTATTTAAATAAGTATTGAATTCAATAAGTTTTTCATTTTTATAAATACTGTTAATAAAGCTGAAATTATTATTTCATAGTAGGAAAACGTGATTTTATTAAAATGTAATTTTTTCTATAAAACGTATGAATATTTTTTGTAATATGTAATCATCATATAGAATTATTAATTTCCTTCGCAATTTTTCTTAAATATGGATACGCAAAGCTATTTTACAAATGTTAATATTCATAATAAGCTTGACTTGTTATCAAAACAAGCAAGTTCTAGATTTAATGTCAGATTAAACATTCAGTAAATTTCTCTTCAAAAATAATTTCAAATAAATATTTATTTATAAAAATTTGCATCTTGAAAAATATTTTTATATCTATACATAAATTTGTAGTCTTTTATAGAAGTGTTTTAATATTTTTTACAAAACCGAAATGAAAATAAATCCAAAATAGCATTGCCCTATTTAATAGCTAGAAAAAAAGTAGGCATTCCGTTTTCCTACTGAATTTTCAAAAGTCCAAATTATGTTCTCCAATAAAACTTGAACAAACTTGACTTCTTATTAAAGCAAGCAAGTTCTAGATTTAATGCCGCATCAAACATTCATTCAATTTCTCTTCAAATATAATTTCAAATAAATATTTATCTATAAAATTAGTCTATTAGTCTAGACTTCCTAATCTTTCATTGAAATTTTTTAATGTTTTTTAACAAAAACCGAAATGATAATAGAATCCAGAATAATATCGCACTATTTAATAGCTAGAAAAAAGTAGGCATTCCTTTTTCCCTACTGAATTTAAAAAAGGACAAATTCTGTTCTTCAATAAAACTTGTGATTATATCCTGCTCACGTTTTTAACAGAACCCAAAAACAACCAAATATATCAACTCTCTGAAAACTGTTTTGCCATAAAACAGTCTGTTTAAAATTCATACGCCTTTTATTAAACTTTTAAGCTCTGTTTTCTTAGTTCTGGAGAGAACGCTTTTCCCTATTTGCCTAAAATAAAGAAATGGGAGCCATTGAAAGATCTCTGCGGACTGGAATAAGAAATATTTGCATCCTCCCATTCCTAATAAAACTCTGGATATACAGAACGTATCTTTCAATATGCATTGCATTGGTTTGTGTGTTGAAAAGAGAAAATGAAGTTTCAGAACGTCGTGTTAGGTTCTCTCTCTCTCCCAAATTTGTTTTTCTTGGCGTTTGTTTTTGTTATTGCAGAAATAACATCGACGCATATGAAAGATGGAATTGCAATAAAATACAATCCAGGAGTCTGAATTGGGTTATTTTAAAAGTTGCGCACTTTCCTTCAAAAAATCGATACAATTTTTTCAATCTTTCATCGTCATCGTTACAGATGTTTTAGATGACAGGTCTCTCTTCTTTAAAAAAAAAGAAATGATGTATTGAATTGAATGATACTCGATTATTTTCATATTTTGTAAAGTTCGATATTTTTGGTCAATAACAATTTATCGTTCCAATTCATCTGAAGGTTAACATTAAATGGAATTTGGATAAAAGATGTAGAAATCAATCATATTTGAATAAACCATTGATTCACATATCCGATGAGCGTGTAATAGTCATAGATTTTAAGAAAATTAAAATTATTGATTCAATTGAATTTTTAAAAAAATGTTGAATTAAAAGATTGAAAATTATACATTTAAAATGGCCACACTATAGTTTATTAAAACCTCTCCGATGTAGTTAGCAAACTTGAAATCCCACAACCATTATCTTCTAATCTTTAATTCATTGCAAAGCTTACTTAAAGTAATAATTAGTTTGTTGTTTTTTTCTTTCAATTTGATTTCATTACGATTACTTTACATTTTATGTTTATTTGTATTGAAGGAATAGTAACTATTAAAAAGTGAAGTATTTGATTAGTTAGATATTTTTTATTTAAGGATTTTTTTTTTCATTCTTGAATTTTTCAGCGATTTTTTTTTTTTTTTTTAATTTTTTCACCTGTGGATTAACGCAAAAAAATTTTATCAAGACTCTCTCAACATAAATGTATCGTTTATTCGATGATTTATTTTTACGGAAAATTTTGTAACGTACAATGACATCGATTTCTGTAGAGGTTGTAGATAATGACATTTTAAATTCCTCTTTATATCGTGCTTATGTACAGCTGTCCAATTATGTGTTGAACTTCTCCCCCTGGCGCGGCTTCGTGGCCAATTGGCTAGCGCTCTGGCCTTTGGTATTACAGGCTCCAGTTTCGAATCCATTCGGTGGCAGGGATGTCTGTGAGGTGTTCGGAATCCACTTTAAACTGTAGGTCCTGGTCTGTTTAGTTGTACGGCGCAAGATGACCTTAGAGCGACAAACCAAATCTCCCCCTTGCTAACTTCCTCATTTTGTAACACTTCATCAAATTAGATGGAAGATGTCTTTTATAAGGGATGTAGGCACAGTAACGAGAAGTAATTATGGTTTACAAGTTAAGAACAAAAAATGCCCGTTTTGGTTACATCTTAAGGTCTTTGGAAATCTAAGAAAATTACCGGCAAAGTGCATTGTAGGGACAATCTTTTATCGTATTGATGCCAGGAATTAAAATATTGGTTGATGAGCCACAAGTTTCACTTTCTATCTTCTAAAAAAAGAGGAGCACTGTGAAAATATTTGTGTGCTCGTAATGAATGCATTTTATCCATCTTATATACACTCACGAGCCAAAACATTATGACCACCTGTCAATAACGAGTTGGCCCACCTTTGGCGCGCAACACAGCTTCAACCCGCCTTGGCATGGATGCCACAAGTCCTTGGTAGATGGCCGGAGACAGATTGTACCAGATGCTTAAGCAACGGTCACGCAAATCCGGGATATTGCGAATTGGTGGTCTTTGAACTCTGAGCCGCCGTCCCAGGACATCCCAAATGTGTTCTATCGGATTGAGATCCGGTGATTTAGGCGGCCAGGACATTAACTGGAATTTAGCACCATGTTCCTGGAACCACTCCAACACAATTTTAGCCTTGTGACAAGGGGCGTTGTCCTGTTGGAACATTTCATTTCCAGCTGGAAAAACAGAGGCCATGTGAGGGTGCAACTGGTCCGCAATGATGTTCAGATACCCTGTAGCATTCATGGTCTGCTCTACCACAACCACGGGTCCCAGAGACGCCCAAGAGAACGTCCCCCAAAGCATAATACCGCCACCACCGGCCTGTGTATGACCTATTGTACATTGAGGGAGCAACTGTTAGCCTGGAAGACGGCGTATCCTGACACGGCCATTGGCGTGATGAATGACAAACCTTGATTCATCTGACCAGGCAACTCTCTCCCACTGATCCATGGACCAGTTACGATGTTCCCAGCGCAGGCGCAGTTGGCGATGACGCTTGGTCAACAAAGGCACACGAGTGGGACGTTTGCTGCGTCGCCCCATATCCAACAGTGTCCGCTTAACTGTGTGCTCCGATACTATTCTACTTGGCCCTACATTATATTGGGCTGTCAGCTGAGCCACTGTCTGGCTCTGGTTTTGCTTCACCATGCGAGACATTCTCCGACGACATTTTTCTTTGATAGCGTGTGGACGTCCAACACCATGTCGTCTACTGCTGGTTTCACCATCATTCCTCCAATTTGCATAAGTACTAACAACTGTAGATCATGAACAACCCACGAGTCGTGCAGTTTTGGAAATACTTGTTCCGAGCCTTCGAGCCATTACAATCTGCCCTCTATCAAAGTCGCTTAGATCCGCAGCCTTTCCCATCACACACAGAAGTAAGGGAAAGAATGATTCTTCAGACTCTCCAACAGCAATTAAATAACACTTCTACCTGATCACGTACCTTCCACGTCATCCAGGCGAGTTCATTGCAAAATGTAGGGGTGGTCATAATGTTTTGGCTCTTGAGTCTATGTATCAGGCAACAAACTTATAATAGAATTGTTTTTAACGGATAAAATCATTAGAATATTTTAAGTATTAAAAATGCTGCATACTTGATGATCTTGTTATAAAATTTAAGAACTCACTAAACTGGACGATTACTAGATTATTTTATAAAATTCAATGAAATATCTTGTGCTAATATATTTACCTTGCAACTGTATGATCTATCAAATATCCAGTTCTTTTTTTTTTTTTTAATAATGGAATGTAGCCTGGTAAAATCATAAAAGGACATTCAGATTTCATCTATTAACTTAACTGTGTCTGTTCATTTGCAGTTAGGCTACTTAATAATTCCTGGCTTCTTAAATTCGATGTATCTTATAACAAATTAAAAACATTTCAAGAAATTTATATCCTTCTTTCTATACACCGATATGCCTGTGCTTTAAAAGTAATTGTATATTCAAATGGAACGGCATTTCCTTTATAATTTAAAGCAAAATTCCTCAGACGGCATTTGCAATTGCATTGCCACTCAGTTTTTAATTAAAAACCTCGAGTTAAACTGATTAAAACTGGAATTCGCTTCATAAAATCGCTCATGTTATTAAAATCATCGCAATGAAAAATCTAATTTAAATGCGTACTTCATTTACTAAAATATTAAGAGAAAAGGGCACAATAACTAAGGAAATAAAAAAACTAAAAAATGTTTGACTTTGTTAAAATTCTAATAAACCATTTCGGTTTCATTTTTCGAAAGAGCTTTTTCATTTAGAAAGAAGTTGCCTTTTTTAATATACGTAAATCTCCCTACCCAAGATAGCATTTTTTTTCACCCCCCACCTGTTATACAATAAGTTTGTTTTATGCAAAAAAAATAAATAAAAAGGAGTTTTCTTAAAAACCTTTATTAAAAAGTTGCCTCACGGTCACGAATTAACGTCAAAAAAATAAACGCTTTTGTAAACAAATAATCTTTGGACTTGTGCTTATGAAAATGGCTCCAGGGCGCATCCCAAAAAGTATTTTTATTTTTTATTTTGACTCAAAATTTTTATTACAAAAAACGGGGCGAATGTTATTGACGTCAACACAAACAAAAATAAGGTCGCAAATAAAAATTTCTCGAAGAATTTCCTGAAGATAAGAAAAAAATTAGAGAATGAAGTAACTGAAATATTTTTCTTTGGATAAGAGAAAATTATAACTTTTCTGGAAAAGGAGATGAAAAACTGGAGTGTTTTTTCTTTTGTTACTAGCTGAATGCCTTTTAATGGTGTTGGACTGATTTTAAAAAAATATATGTTTTTTTCCAAGATTAAAAAGTAATCAAAAGAAATTAAAAGTCATTTCACGAACAAAAATTAATTCATTATAAGTTAAAAAAAATGATAGGGTTTGGATTTTAATAAATTTTAAATGAATGAGTTACTTTCATTTAAATTTAATATTTGATTTCGTACTGAGGACTCTACTTCGAACTCTGTGATAAAAAACGCAACATACATGAACTGTATTTGAAAAAAAATAAAAAAGAAATGCTTAATATTTTTACAGTACTGTTTAAAGTCTTTACAGTACAAACTAACATGTAATGGCAAACAATAGTTAAAATCTTATATTTTTTATCAGTAAAAGTACTCTAATCACCCAAGTTTACTATATTATCATTTACAAATTTATTGTTCAAATCTTACATTTCTAATGTTAATTTACTGACTTAAAAGTAAGATTTATAATGATAAAATTATATTTATAAGAGCAATATTTATTACTAAATTATAAACACCGTTATGATTTAAGTTCACTATGCATACTTCTAAATTTGCTAAACAAAGTAATTTAGGTTGATATTTAGAATAGAAAGTTCCATTTTTTTCTTCCTTTCTCAACATTTCTTGTGCAGAATGAAAAAAAAGTAAATTGATTAAAAAAGAATTGCTTTTTGTTAAAATTAATATAATGACAAAAGGTTTTCAATTGAAATTTTAGTTGTGCACCGTCGAATAAGAAGTACAAATGATCCTATTTGACGATGAAGTTAGGTTATTGGCGATTGAAAGAGAGCACTAATTCAATGAAATCAATAGAAAGAAACAAAGCTCCCGGATAAAAATGCTGATTTGGCAGAATTCGATTTAAAAGTAGTTTGGATTATCTATTGAGTTATCCCTGGATCGGGAACTTTACTTCACAATGAAGATTCCCAAAATCCCCAAACAGAACGTGAGCAGAAATCCGGATCTTCACAAACATTTCAAGAAATATTTCGCGTGTCCTTTGCAGGGATGGAATTCAAAAAATATCATAGCCATGGAATAAAAAAAAATGAAATGGGAAACAAAGAATATCGGGGGTAATGTATAAGAAGTGTATAAGCAGCTTAAAAGGTTCATCACACATGTTCCTTTTATTTATGCACTTCAAAATTGCTTTTGGGACCTGAATGGCCGAGTAGTTAGTGCTTTGGCACTCACTGTCACAGGTTTCGGGTTTCAGTCCCGGCGATGCCATTTATGTTTGAAGTTATTCGGAATCTACTTTAAGCCATAGGCCCCGGTATCATATGACTGTTGGGCGTACACTTAACTCTACCCCTTAAAAAAGAAAACCATCTCTCGTCTCGCAATTTACCAATAGGTAGACGCCCTTGGCCCACACTGGGCTGTTGCGCCAATGATGATGAGGAAAATTGCTTTGCCTATTTCGATCAATAAAATAGCATCTTTTATTTCTGTAGACTTTTTTACAAAGCAGAAAACGTTTCAGATAATGTCAATGATATGTGACTTCCTATCTACATGCAATTAGAGTAACGATTTGAGTAATACGTGCTCTTTCAATGGAGAAACAATTTAAATTTCATATTCAATATAAATATTGAAAATTCTGAAACTAATAAAAAAAGTTAAAATAAAGAATTCAAATTCAAGCTCGCTTCTACGAATGTGAATAAAACTTTGATTTTTTTAAATTGAAATATGATTTTTTTTGTCATTTAGTTGCTATGAAAAATGTCATATTATTCACAATGTTATGTCAAATGTTATTCATCTAAAAAATTAATGACTAGAATTTTTTTTGTGATTTTATGTAATCTGCAATGGATTAAACCAAGGCTATTGTCAAATTAATGCATGATTTAAATTAAAGTAACGTAACAAATCTCAAATTATAAATATTATTATGCAGTTATTAGCATTCAAACTGCTTTTTTTTTTAAAACGCACATTGAATAGAAAAACCAATTCCCAAGACAGAATCCTCATTAGGATGGATGGGACATAAAATGCATAAAAATTCAATAAATAAAAATTATCCAATGCATAAAAGGTCACTAATAGTTAATTTATAAAATTTTTCATTACAACTCCATCAGTTATTATTATACGAAAACAATTCATTAACAATAGGTTTACTTTCTCATTAAAAATATCATTTTAGATTTAAATCCTATTAGATAAACAGTGGAAATGTGTTTTGGGAAAAACCTCTGATACAAAGTATCTTATTAAATCAAAAATAAAAGAGTCGTAATGCAAAGCTGTGCGTTATTGATCCAGTGTTTTTGAACACGCAAATTATCTGTGCAAAGTAAACTCTGTTTGTCTCAGAAAATGTATTCCCAATCCACACACATATATTTCATTCCCTCGCAGAAAACAAAGAAGATTTAAATTTCCCCTCGAAATCTTCGAGGCGTTCTCCTCTAAATCCGATGATTCAATTAGAATTAAAAGGCAGAGAGCCGACTTGTTTTGGTTGCTTTTTTCACGCAAAAGACTCACTTATTGCAAGACCAACAAGTCTAGAAGTTAAGAGTCTCTGAGATTGAAACTTTCGTTTAAAAGGAAAACGCAGTAAAATTATTACTGCACTTACAAAATGGATGGAACGCAAGAAAATTGTTGTTGTTGTTTTTTTTGAAAATTGTTCAAGTTTAACAGAAACTGTAAAAGGCTTTGAACAATGTTTTTAAATTTTGTAATTTTGTATTGAATATATCCGTAGAAGTGTTTTAGCGCCAAATGGTGTTTCGAAAAGGTTGTTACCCCGATTTTAAATAAGAAACAATTTTTGATTCGTGCACATCTCTTGATGTATCACCCCTAACGTCAGCAGTCACGCCAGTAAATTTCACAGTCATCAGTTGGATTGTTTAATACAGTTTTAAGAATTGAATTCATTATAATAGAATTATTAAAATATGAATCGTTGAGTTTGTAACAAACATTCCAAAGAGTTTATTTTTTATTGAATTTCTCATAAATTGGGGATAAGGAATAGAATTCTAAGAAAAGTAATTTTTGCATTTTAAATTACTGAGATGTACAAAGAAAATTGTCCTTCCTGAAAACATTTATTTTACAAGAAGTTAACTTTGTATATAATTTTTCTTGAGAAAACTGACTTAATCGAAGTTTTAAATATATTTTGAGATAATTCTCAAAAATTGTTATATTTTTCAAATTTCTTCTTTTGAAATTGTCAAAATGTATTTATTTCGAAATATTGAATATATTTTTAATCGAAAAAGTTATTTTAAATAAATTTAAACAATGATATTCAGCTTAATTACTTTAAGTAAACGATTTTATTAAAAATAGGTTTTCCATTCACAAATATTTTTCTACGTAGAAAATATGTTAGTATTACCGAGCACTGCCACATATGCAACCCTTATTTTGAACACACTTCCTCGATCCACAAATGACATGATCTACAAATATATTGTGACCATCCCCTTTTCAGTCATTCAGTTTTTGATCGCAGCACCTGGAGTTTAGAAAGTATGCTATCTACCACCTCTCTGGGCCACTTTTATTACATAAAATATAATAATACTAAAGTCTATAAACCCTCTAATAACTGTTTCAAAAATGAAAGCTCACACTTGTGAACATTTTCAATTTATGTTTTACAGTAGGGAATTTTAGAGGAATTTTAATAATGTTGTAGAAGGTTAATAGAATCATAAAATAATTGAGTTTTGCAATATTAGAACCAGAAATTAATATTAATAATGGAATAAAATAATAACGTAATCATAAAGTAATCGAGTTTAAACATATATAATTAGTAAGTAATTTTAATAAGTTTTTTAAATTTATAAAGTAATTAAGTTTTTCAATATGGAATCATGCCCAAAGTTCGTATACTCGTTCTACTCTTTGAATAAAATAACCAGGCGATATGTATTGGCAAAAACGCGTCGCAGCCTATCTAGTAAATTGACATTCATTTCAAATTGAAAGTTATCTCCAAATTTCTCAATAGCGTGGAAATTATCGGCATATACATACTGTTTCAAATCGAATCCACATGATAAGAATTGGGCATCTTAGATCTGGTTTTTCAAAGATCTGAATTTTCTGCATTCCCTTCTTACACCTCTGGTCTACTCATTAGACGCCTGCCCTTTACAGAACCAGCTTCTGAAAATTTCTTCATTAAATTTCGTATTGTTGTTTTATTTTTCTGTTGGTAATTTCGTTCTGAACTCAATACCCACCACAGCGTGAGCTTCCATTTTGAAATAACGTTCGTCCATAAAACTTTTCCTTTAAATACGAGTGACAACGAGGAAAAATGGCACCTTTTATTATGCGCTAGTCATAATAAAATTAACTGATTGTAGTCACCTATAGTAAAATTAAGATTGCATATCTGACTTTGGCATTATCTATAGAGTATTAATTCCTTCCTCTGCATTTATATTCACTTATTAATAAGTCTTTAATAAATTCTCGGATGCGTCGACTTTTTGATGATTTTCTACAAAAATTACAAAATCATTTTATACAATTCCAAAACATTTTTTATTTTTAAATTGAATTTATGGCGTCCAAAGCGTTTATGAAACATGAAAAAGGATATTTAAAGAGAAGCTAAAAAGTTTCATTTTCCAAGTTTGTAAGATAATTTTTGAACTGGGGAAAACTAAAAAGGAAGTTTTTTATTGTTGATAGGTGCCTGGATTGCTATTTATTCAAAGCTTTTCAATATCTCCAAAACAAGTAATATAAAAAAAAAATTTCAAGTCAATTCCTATTTTTTTTCACTCTATTGCAAAAAGTCCTTTATAAATCATTTTATTCATTGTTTTAAGTTTATCGGGTGCCATCTATTGGTAGCTATATGCAACTTAAATCGAAAAAAAGCTAAAATTAATTCATTAAATTTAATTACTGGATTAATATTTGAAAGAACTGTATTAACATCCAGTGTCATCCACTACAAATTGCAAAAAAAATGTATTTGAACTGGAGTGGATGAATAAAAAGTGTTTTATTATCGATTGGAAATTTGAACAAGATATATATAGGGAGAGTGTGAGCTAATAGAAGGAATTGAAAAAAGAATGCCTTTTTTAAATAAATTATTATTTTGAGGAAAGTATTGATTGTAGAAATATTTCATTTTCTTGATTGCTTCCGATGATTCATTTCTGCAAATAAAAATGTCTTTGGATTTGAATCATTCACTTTGTACAGACGTTCACCACGTTCGGCAAACATTGAGAAGTCACGTTCCAACTATTGCTGAGTGCGAGATGAACTGTTCATTAGGAAGAGCTCACTTGTTTACTCTCCTTAAAAAAGTTGCAAAATAAATAGCGAAGTGTACAAATGAAATGCATAGATTTCAAATCTAAATTCACTCTTTTATTACGTCTCGATTTAGCGCTACTCATTATTGCTTATAGTTTGTATGTCCGAAATTTGGTACTTAATGATTCATATTATGATGACAATTTATTTAATGACACTCATTTTTTTTTTATTTCGCTAAATGTCATTTCTTCCAAAAAGCTCCTCATTTTACCGAATGAATGTTTATAATATCCATAAAAGAAATCTTATTCGAAAAGAGAGAAAGGCGATTTTGTTTAAATATCCTTCCACTATTGCAAGGAAGGATACTCATATATCCTTTCACTTCCATTATTTTAAGGTTCTGTCATGAAGGAGCATTAAATGAATTATTTTTCTTCGTGTGCAATTTTTATTCCTACTATATCATTTAAAATATTCGTCTGTTTTAAGACTAGTCTTCATTGAGTGAAAAATGGCGGTAAAATATTTGATTTTTTAGCATTTTATTTTTCATTCTAAAACTAAAAATTATTTGGAAGGAGTTGAATAGGGTTCGTGTATAAAACAGGCTGCAAAAGTGAAAAATAGGAGAGCTCTTAAGAGTCCCCCGACATTTCAGTGCATCGATCACACTCCATTAAAAATTTATTCAAGAAACTTTTAGAACCGAGACGAAATTAAAGATTAAAACTTCCATGGCATAAAGATTAAAAATTGAAACTTGTGTAGAAAAGAATGAAAACATCGTCTGCCAAAGCAGGGCTTTGATGTTGTAATAGTTGGGACACTATCACACGTCTATGCATTCAAAATGGGACGAGGACAATGCTCTTTACCGACAGTAAATTCGAACCTATAAAAGAAAACAAATTTTTAAATGAAATAAAATGCAATAATATCTTTTATTTCGAGATCCATTTATGATTTCTTTGCTGGGTCAACTTATTTGCAAAGTACATAAATAAATAATTTTTTTGATCCCCACTAAGGTTTAATTTAACTAAAATTAAAGTCTTTTGATGCACAAATAAAATATAAGCATAAAAAAATAATATTTTAATATAGTCTTTAGGTTATACAGGTTTTTTTTTCTTGTCTCAGCTCTTAAGAAGAGGGAAAACCCCACAAAACTGATTATACAAAGAGCAACATATCTCAAGACCTCAAAATAATAACTAGATATGTATATCACCGTATTTTAGAAACGTGATACAGTGTCGCGCCTAAATTATACAGAATGTTTTGTCAAAGAAAAGGACAACAATAAACTAAAGTAACTAATATCGTAAAGCATTTAAAAATAATTTTTCCTATAATTTTTTCCCAACATTGCACAATAAATTAAAAATTCATAACCATTGCACAAAAAAAAACCAGTTTGTAAAAGCAAAAACTGAACGTTGTTTTCTGCATCTTTAAAAAAAAATTATCTCATTTGTCAAAAGCAAAGCTGAAATAAGACGTTTGCTAGCTTTTATATAAGAAAATGGATGCAAGACTACAACTTTGTAACTAAAAGGATGCATTTCAAATAAATTGTTTAGTAATACATTGAAAAGAAAACGGAAAGGAAATTAATATTATGTTGAGAAAATTAATGAACTCGTGTATAATAGGAGTAATAAGAATTCATCTTCCACAATCAAACCTCTTTTTCCCCTGAAAGTCTTAGATCAATGACGGAAGTTATATTATAATGAAAAAAAGATGCTTAGGTCATTGGGATGTAAAGAGGATGGATCCGTTGGTCCATCAAGTAAGTCAAAGACAAAGTTGAGACAAAGAATTACACTTGAACACTTATCGACAAAATGTTAAGAAAATACAGGCTTTTTGATTACTATGAGGAAACACATTACCACCTCAATTTTTATCATCCTAATGTTGAAAAAAAAGGAATTATTAATTTAGTATAAACCTTTCCCTTTATTGTCTTGAATTTTACCGGTATAAAAATCGAAAATAGATGTAAAAAAATCCTATCCTAAAATACTCTTAACTTTTCTTCTATCCTCCAAAAAACTATGAGGATAGGAGAAAAACGATTAAATATTTGTAAATTAAAAATTAACTCAAAATTTAAACTTAAAAATTATAACATTAAATTATTTGCACTAAACACTTTAAAAATTATAAGAAAGATCCAAAATTATGAAAAAAGTTTTTTTTTTTTTTTAATTGGTTTTGTAATTAATAAATAAATAACTTTTCTCAGGAAAAAAAATCAAAATCAATAATTTTATTAACTGTTTATTTTTATATAAAAATTATCCATTCATTTATTTAATATTTATATATTAAATAGGCGAGTGCAATATCTGTTGCCAGGATTGAATCTTTAATTATTTTAATTTGCCTATTTCTTATGAGAAACTGAATTTTGCAACTGTACTGTTCGTAAAAGAAATTGTTAAGCTACATTGAATAAAATTCCTAGAATGTTTTTTGAATTACAACATAATCAAATATTCCTGCTAACCTTCGCATACATCTTGTAAATGTACTTCCTCACAACATGTCTTTTGGACACTTTTTTTAACTTGAAAGCAAAGATCTTTTTTTTTCTCTGAAAAGAATTGTTGGACATGTGCCATTTTCTTCGAATATATATTGTTGAGAACATTCAATTTACTTCCCTTATAAGAAAAAAAAATGAGAGCTCTATCCTAAATAAAACGGTTTTTCTCTTTCATTATTATTTATCCGGGATATTTCTGCACGGTTTGCTTTCTATTTAATTAAATTCGATGAGAAAAGTATTTCCATCAGTATTTATTACGAAGTATTATTTACTAATTTAGAAAAAAGGTGTCCAAATATCAAATACTTGTATTAAATTTACCACGTTCTCCTTATAACATTTACCAAAATTAAAATTCTGCATTAGGTATGACAGATGTTTTACATGTATTAACATTCCTTTCCTGTATTCTTAATTATATATCGAGTACATGTATTCTGTATTTCATTCTAAGTAATTTCTTTTTATCGGAATCTACTTTAAAATTTGATCGGGAATGATTAAATTGTGCATGACTCGAAATATTTCATTCACTTTTAAAGTCTATTTTAATCATAGAAATTTTAAAAATTTGACGAAATCATGCTCCTGCCAAGCTCAAAATTTCATGATCTGTTCTATGATAGTTTATTTATCGCTCCAGCACTTTATTTCATTTTAATAAGAGACATGCATTAAAAAAATTAAAATTGACTCGAAAATCTGTTACAAAAATCCAACTTATCTTTTTAAAAAGAAACTCTATCATTGACATCGATAAATATATCCATTTTTGGTTTGTTTTAGTCTCGTGCTTTGTATAATGTTTAAAGGGAACACTATTAAAAAGAAAATATTTCTTACAATAAATTAAGTCAAATCAACAAAAAATCTATTATTAACTGTACACCATTTCATTAAAATCTATTTACATAAAAAGTAAAACTCTAGAGCAAAATCATGTGCGGAATTTTTTAGATTGAATAAACATTTGATGCTCTTTCTCACTATGCAGTGCTGACACCAAAGTTCAGAATACAGCAAAATCCTTTTCTGTATGCGGCGATTAAGTTCTTAAAACACTGCGTGCAGATCAAAGTCACATCCAGAAAAGTTAATTTTCTATGTTTTAAATGGTTCTAAAAATCTTTTGGTTTAGCTGAAATTAAGAAAGTGCGTGTATAGTTTAATCAAACCTAAATATTATTGTAATTAATAGGAGAAAAATGGAACAAATATTATTTGAAAATATTTTTATGGTTGCTTAATTAGTAGACATAGGCTGCAATTATTTTTTTAAAAGGCTGGGGATTTCCGCTTGGCAGACTGAGGTAAGTATTTACAAGTTTCGCAGTCAATAGAGCAGCCGCTCATAAAGTGTCCTCTTTTTTCAATTCCTACTATTAGTTCACACTCCCTCTATATATATATCTTGTTCAAGTTTTCAATCGTTCATAAAATACTTTTCATTCATCCACTCGAGTTCAAATACGTTTTTTTTTTAAACTTGCAGTGGATGACACTGGATGTGAATACAGTTTTTCAAATACTAATTAATTTATTAAATTTAATTAATTAATTTTAGGTTTTTTAGATTTAAGTTGCATACCAATAGATGGCACCAGATAAACTTTAATAAAAGGAATGAGCATTATTTATAAAGGACTTTCTGCAATAGAGTGAAAAAAAAGTCGGTTTTGAATTTAAAAAAAAAATTTTATATTACTTGTTTTTCATTAGAGTCAGCCAACATCTCAAAATCAGACAGTCCTCGTGCCTTGTTTCAACAATTTGTGCAACTTCTTGTACTTGAAAGGCACTTTACCTTCTTCACTGTGACTGCTTTCGCTGTCGGCTGGTGCTACAAGATCATTTCCCTATTAATTCAATGACTTCTTCCCTATCTGAGAGCCGAAAATGGCTTCTACAATCTATATGGTAACTTTGGCTTCATTTGTTAGTTGATGGAGATCCTCTGAAATTGTTGACAACTTCTGGACTGAGCTCTGACAATACTCTACAGCGTATAGTGTATCAATGAAATATACAGCATATAGTGAAGCTAGTATTAAACAAATTAAACGGAAATTAAAGCAGATGCTCATATTCGCGTTCTATAAATTGGCAATTAGCACATTTCTTTGGAGAATCAGGGAAAGGGCATTTTACAGAGGACATGACAAAGCAAAGAGAACTGTATGCATTAAACAAGAGATAATTTGTGCGTTTTGATTTCTCAAAGAAAAACTGCAGGCAGAATCATCAAAATCTATATAATATTTGAGCAATGGGGCATTTATAAAAATGAACAATTTAAAGGATTTGAAAGCCCACCCATTGGGCAAGTATTTGAAATATCGCAAATCTATTATGGCAGTTAAGGCAGATCGCAGATGCTACGGCAAATGCCTAAACGAGAGATCTAAATTTTGCCTAAGTATTTCGTAATATTTATTTTTACAAGGTTACTCTGTGACTTTGTAAAATGTATGCTTTAGAGCCACAAAAATATCCAAATAATTGTGGTGCACAAATTTAATTTTAATCTTCATTTAAATTTTTATAACTATAACAAATAATAATAAATGAATGGATACATTTTTTTATAAATATAAATACAAATTTTAAACCAACGTTCGTTTAAAACTTGTATTTTCTTTTTCATAAAAAAATTTTCGCTTAAACCTTGATTAATTAATTGAATAATTCTACCATATAATATATCATAGCCCGTTTTAATCAGTTTCCAATTTTTCTCAATTTCATTCCTGTCATCTGATAAATCACTTACTTCTTACACTATTATCCAAATTGTATAACTATTCAAAGCTTAATTAATGTGAATTCATTTTATCGTATCAGTGATCAAAATTGTTGTGACGCATTTCCATATATTCCATTGTATTCGCAATCGCAACGTTTATCCACTTTACCAATAAATGAAATATCACACTTTCCGGTTCTTCTAAGAGAGAACTTTCTGAGAATACCTTAAAGTATCGCAAATCGATTCCATTTCTTAGTTTCGGGTTTCCATTCCTGGAGCCTGATCTTGGACAGGATCGAGTTGCTCGACATTGTTCAGCCTAATTTTCCATTTTCTGGATTCAATTACCCAGAAAGTCTTCTCGAATGACGTGTCTGGACTTGATTTATTTCCGCTTTATTGAAAGCCTAAAACGAATGGCCAATACAAACACCATTAGTGGTCATTGATACTTTTAATTGGTCACGCACGCTGACTCCATGCTAACTGGCGTTGCTTTTGCTTTGCGTGTTCCTTCCGCTTCTCGCTAGGAAAATGCATCACATGCAAAAAAGTCACAACCACTCTACAATTTATGGTGTTTTTACAGTACATAAATCCTATTCTTTTACAGAAGGTCAAAAATGTTTCTCACTGAAGACATAACACATCTTTAAGACAGGCTGTGCATATTGTACTCAAATGCAAGAACAACATATTTTAGTATTTTAAAGATTTGTGATGTCTTGATGACTGACATGCTGTACTCAAATGCAAGTCATTCCGTAACAAGATCCTTAAAATTCAAAATGTTCATTTTTCTTATATTGAAAGTGTTTAAAATTTATATCAGAATAAATAGAAGAAAGAAACTCCAAAATGAAAGTACAGGAGAAGATAATGAAAATAAAAAGCAAACATTTTATTTGTACGAGAAACATTGGGAGTGGGAAGAAATTATTTGCACGTCACACGTTACGCATATTTTACATTTTATTAGAGGACATTCAATTAGTTTTATTAAAGTTCAAAATTTAAAAATATGGCTGTAGTTAATAAAAATATACTCGTTCATCTGTAAATCTAAGATTGTGCAGGTGTATGAAACCATTTACAGAGATATGCCCTTCTTTAAATGTTTTTAACGTTTTAGATGTTTAAAATGTAATTAAACAAAACAAGGGATTATATCGCAATCTTCTTCTTCTGTATTTTTAGCATTTATTTTTTTAAGGAAAAAAAATACATGAAAATTATGCGTCTAGGATGTTACTGTCATGAAAAGAAAAAGAAAACATATATATATATGTAAAAAAAGAAATATCGTACACTATCTGTTGTCTTTTTTTTATGTTCAGGTATAAAAAAAGTTCCCAAGTTCAAAAACATCCACATTAAAAGGTACATTTCTAGCGTGTTTTAATAATTATTATTATTTATTAAAATAAGCGAATTTTATTCATTGTACTTGAATCTGTTATTTCATTTATTCAATCAATCCAACTCGAATATATAATATTTCAAAAGAATTAAATTTACTTCCATATATAAACATCGTTATTTATGAGTTGTTTAAAAAAAAACTATAACAGTTTGATGGGTTGGAACATTTCACAAATTCTACAGTAAATATCAGTTTTGATACAAAGTTTCCATTCTTCCCCCAACCATTCGCCATGGTTGACAGCTTCTATTATATAGACTTTCAACAGCATCGAATTATTCATCTAGCTTATAAAGCCCCGTCATTTTATCCAGACACATAGTGATACAGTCATAAAAGGTGTGACATTATAAATATTTATTCATTTTTTTCTGTGCAGTATTAAGCTTCCATTTAGATAATTTTGATTCAATGAAATAAGTAAGTTTAATCTCTTTCGAAAATGAAGCATTTGGATTTTACCACTCGCTATATATATATATATCTTGTTCAAATTTTCAATCGTAAATAAAATACTTTTTATTCATCCACTCAAGTTCAAATCATTTTTTTGAAACTTATAGTGGACGACACTTGATGTTAACACAGTTTTTTCAAATATTAATTCATTCATTAAATTTAATTAATTAATTATAATTTTTTTTTATATTTAAGTTGAGACCAATAGAGGGCGCCAGATGTAAGAGGAAAATTTCAACTTTATTTGTAAAGGACTTTCTGCAATATAGTTGGGGGGGGGAAAGTAGGAATTGATTTATTTTTTTTTATATTACTTGTTCAATGTATTCTTACCGGTAAAAGGTAGCACAGAGATAACAACAAACACTCTTGACATAAAATGAAGCCCGGACGATAAAACTAGCTCATGCAAAATAACTTGGCGATGCTATTTAATTTGCTGTCCTGCAGTAATCGAATCTTCTCTTCATCCAAATCTTACGCTTTCATTACTGCATGCACGATCGCAGCAGTTTATTAACACATTTCCGTGCGAGAGATACTGCTGCCCTGTTGGCTTACTTTTTTTCAAAATTTCAGCGTTATTGCATTTTTCTGAGTATCCATTTCGTTCTTAGCGATGAAGAAGTCGTTATGCGCGGGCATTAAGTTGGCTTCATCGCGTCATTAGGGAAAATGGAAAGATTTTCGGCGATAGCTTGATTTTTAATTAACTATTACTCACTGCCTGAAATGCAAATATTCTTTCTCTTCTTCTGCAAAGGTGCCTTCGAATGAGACATTGGGGGCAAAAGAGCATCGGTTTTTTTCTTCTTCTGGCTTTCCTCATCCGAGATTTTTTTCCAACTTTTATTAGATCATGTGCGGATGATCAAGTACCAAAAGAGAAACTGCTATCTTCAAGAGAGGAAAATGGATCGGAAGAATGCCGGTGGTGTATTAAGTATCTGTTAAAAGTTTGAATTTAAAATAATTATTTACTTCCATGTTTCGCAAATTCTTCTTTTAATTATGCGCATGCAATTTAAAGGGATATGAAAAATGTTAAAGAAAATTTCTTAGTAATCTTTTCCTGGCATTTTTAAATAGGAAGAAGTTCGGTTTTCCTTTCTGTGCAAGAACTCAGAATAATGAAGATATTAAAAATGGGTTGGAATTACATTTCTTATTGAAGGCATTACAGATGTTAGGTTTATGAAAAATGGGTACCGAAATTTCACCTCAAATATTGCTGTTACAGGTTCTTTACAGAGCACTAGAATATAGGAGCTTCCTATTTTAAGTATTATTTTGTAAACATTAAAATCCGAAGAATTTTAATTATATCTACAACACTCACTTTATAATGTTGTTTCATCTAAAATAAACAATAAGATCGTTTTTGATTTGACACCCATTTTTACAGAAAGGAAAAATACATTATTTTAAGAAATTCCTCTTTTCAGGAATTCGGTACATTAAATGGAACAACTCATAGCGATTTAAGGAATCCGTCATCTCCATCAAACAGAAACATTCGAAACGTCTCCATATACTCCCATCTCAATAACTATTTAAAGCATTCGTAGCGGAGCGAAAAAGCGCGTTTATTCTCTCTCCCTCACAAATTAAACTCCAGATGTCAAAAAAGAAATGCCTCCATAAAAGACAGGACTTTGGAAATATCTTAATAGAAAAGTCGGTCAATCGACAGGCGCACTTCATATTGAAAGGGTCTTGAAAGAATCATTTCAAAGTCCCGCCGGCAGCTGAAAAATCTTAAATGCCATTCAGATATATTACCCCCGAGTTCATATAAAACCTTGTCTCACATTTGAATGGGATCTTTTAACAGTCAGGTTTTTGTCGTTTATGGCTGCCATTCGCGTAATGTATGGGAATTGAATATCCCCAGGTTTTTGATTTCTTACTCTGGTGTGAAGAGGGATGTGGGGGAATGGTGCAAATATTGCAGAAGTCTGATCTACGAACACGTCAGGCACTACTGTAGCAATACACTGCACTGCATAACCAGCATGACATTTCATTAAAAACAAAGTTGATGACACATAGTACAAGTGCCATTTATTGCTAAAGTTTCCTGTTTTATAACATAAGAAGTAGGATTAGAAGGATAAGAAGTTATGTTTTTTTTTCTTTGCTTGTTAATATTTCACTATTTATAATCATCATAAGTGTTATGATGGTTATGTTATAAGTGTTATGTTATGATGCACCCATTAAAAACGTTAGTAAGATAAGTGTTGTTTTAAAGCACTAGTCACACTTTTTGTTAAGGCACACCTAAAAATTTATTGTCCTTAGAAAATAAAGAGAGAACTACCAAATAAAAACTTTGTGGTGAAAAAGTGAAACAGCATAGAAAAAATTTAGAAGATTAAGAATCATTCAAAAGAATAGTGATTTTTGGTATGAAGAATTTTGTCGACAATGTAGAAAACTCGATCGAAAAAAGGAAAGAAATACTTATAAAATGTGCTTGATAAAAAGTTATGTTTTTGTTTGCTTGTTAATGTTTCGTTATTTATAACCAACATAACACTTCATTAAAAACGTTAGTTAGGTAAGTATTATTTTAGAGCACTAGTCACACTTTTTGGTAAGAACCACCTAAAAATTTATTGTCCTTAAAAAATAAAGAGAGAACAGGCAAAGAAAAAATTTAAGTGAAACAGCACAGGAAAAATTCCCAAGATTAAGAATCATTCAAAAGAATAATAATGAATTTTGGTGTGAAGAATTTTGTCGACATGGTAGAAAAATGGATCGAAAAAGTAAAAAAAAAACTGATTAAAATTGCAGTAAGAAGAAAGTTCAATAGAAAATGAAATAAAAAATATATTATGACGTGAGCAGGATAAATTATCGAAATAAGAGAAGATTCTTTAATTCATTTTTCTTATTTTGTAACTTCTTACTGTTTTATACATAATCTTGCTTCCGATAAAATAATTTATGGGAAGCAAGAAAACATGATTTTTTTTTTTAAATGAACTCCTTTTTTGTACAAATGATTACAAATTTGGACACATCTGGACAACGTACATGTTTTTTTATTCAATGGAAAAATAGTAGAAAATAAAAGAAAAACTATATCATTTTGAAGCTAAGTTTTTTTTCTTTCAATTATATATTTTTTTTACCACATTCGTATGGCTAAAATTATGAAATATTATTCTTATTAATTATTTTTTAATTAAATAAAACAAAAAATTTTCTACTGCCATATAAAATATAGCAGATGTAGAACTCCATGCATAATGTCAAATATCAGATAACATAATTTACTAAAACTAAAAGTGTTTAATTTTTTTTGTAGCCAAAAAACGATGGTAAATTTGGTATTATAATATAATATTTATAACATTTCTTTAAATTGATCGAAAATTCACTTTAAAGGTTTATTACCAGTTTGAAATTTTCCAGTAAGGGAATTTTAAAGGAATTGTATATTCAAAGAAAGCTGCATAATAATAATAATAATAATTTGAATTCTTAATGTAATTTTATATCAAAGAACTTTTTTCATTCAGTACAAAGGCTTTCCACTTTATAAGTTCATTAATATTCTTGCCATATACAATTAAATGCCGACAAGTTCTTAAACATCAGACGCATTTTATTAAAACTGTATATTCTGTAAAAACAAACCTAATAATTAACATTTTCTTAACCACCCATAACAAGCTGAAGAAAGACCAAATAAAATATTCAATGGCCTATTCCTCTGTCACTTTGGATGTTACTTCATGCCAGGGTCCAATAGCAATTAAATTGCATCTTTTCTAAGCTTTCGTGTGTTCTCGAGATACTTCAAAAGTGCTCTTTAATTAAGATGAAATATGTTAAAAAAGTGGTGTGTAATAGGATTTGAGATCCAATTTTACCATAGCAAGGAATTGTAATATAACTTCTGTATTAAAATTAGTTTGAATTATTGACGGATTATTGAAACGATCTTTGTTAGTGAATAGTTTTTATAAATTATGTCATACATGAATGCTACTGGAAATAATATTTTATTAGGAAAAGTAAATTAGTTATTTATTTAGGCGTAAAAAACAACAACGTTTGTGATATGGCTTCAGGCAGACGAATAAGAAGAATTTCAACTATTGCAAAAATGAAAGAATTATTGAATGATTAGGCAACTGATATTCTTATTTGCTGCAAATTTCAACACTGCAAAAAAGAAAAAAAAGTTTTATAAGCATTTACAATAGAGATATCAATAATAACTTTAAAAAAGCGAATTATTTATCAAAATGTTTGTGGAAACAAAAAATGCAGAACTATATTTATGTCAGAAAGAATATTATGGAATATTATCACACCAAAAATAAAATTATAGCCTGAACGTGAAGAACTTATTGAAATAAAGAATCGATTAAGAAATATAATTCATAAATGGATGTGTTGATATGTAAGTGGTTATATATGTACATTCAGGTGATTTAGGTTTACGCTAAATTTCTAAACTAAGCTAACTCAATTCGCAACCCTGCAAGCTAGCCTAATTTAAGTTTCTATTTTTATACCCAAAACAAGACTAAAAAATTCATAGGCTGACAAGACCTCCCGCTATATTTGAGTAGAGGTAAAAGGATGAATACCTCCTTTTACAGTGGCCAACACGTTTTATATGTACCAGATGCATAGAAATATAAAGGCCTTCGCATAGGGAAAAATATTTATCAAACAAGAAATCACTTAATGCCATGTTACGCATAAATTCGTTTAATTGAAGAAAAAAGAAGGGTTTCTTTTCGGTGATAATTGAACACCCGAATTAAAGCGCCCGGAATTGGCGCCCATTTATTCCCAAAATAAGTTTCTCGCCTGTGGTCGTCTGAAGAGCTGAGAGGCTTCGAAGTAATTAAGTACTTTAATCACATCTTTATCTCAGGTTGAAAGATTTGGACCGTTATTAACCTTTAAAGCGTCCGCCGCTACGAGAGAGCCGGACCGTGTCCCGGACTGATTTGGCTTATTCCCCGGACGCGAATTAGTGCGAGGGTTCAATCATCGCTTTGTATTTAATTACGCACTTTGAGGCAGTGGAAACGGTGATTTTACGGCACTCCGTTCGGTTGTTGAAGACTCCATCAATCAGTTATTACGGCTCTGCATTGTTGGTGCAGAGTGATTGCAGGGAGACATTAAAAGGCCAGGAATCGGAAAGATGCACAAAACCGTTAATTCACTTACTTTAGAGTCGTATATCTTTTTAATGGCTAATAGGTAGCATACCAAATAATAGCGGTTTCTCATACGATTGATTTTACTGCCGAAAATGCTGCCCTTTCTACAATGTTAAGGGGGCGGCAAATGACTTCTAACGATAGAAAGGGTGCCAAGCTTATAAGTTTGGACTTCAACACTTCAAACCAACCAAAAAAAAAGTAATATATAAAAAAAAAAATTTACGTCATTTCCTACTTTTTTTTTGCATTATATTGCAAAAAAGTCCCTTACAAATAAAGTTGAAATTTTCCTCTTACATCTGGTGCCATCTATTGGTAGATATATGCAAGATTTATATAGGGAGAGTGTGAACTAATAGTAGGAAATGAAAAAAACGTGGCATTTGTTAAGAAGTGGTACCTAATGGATGAGAACTAATAGTAGGTATTTAAAAAATAGACTCTTACACTAAATTAATACGAACATAAGAGAATCAGTAAAGCAATCCTATCGCATATTAGCAGAATGCAAAACAATTAAAAAAGCATATATGAAAAAATATTCCACTTTACAAAATTTTTACTCTTGCGTTAGCATTGTTCAAAAAATATCGGTGCTTATTTTGTCAATGTCAATGGCTTCGATTGAAATGATTTTAAATTTCCATATTCGAATTAGTTACCATTGAATATTTTAATGTTAATCACATAAATGACTTCAGTTACTTTCAAAAAATAAAAAAAGGATTCAGAACTTACTTACTATACTATTTTTAATAACTATTTCAATTGAAATGCTTCATTTTGTCCCTTAGGAGGGCCCTTAGTGTGTGATTTAAACATCCATTTTGTTGTCAACTTATTAAAAACGCATTTGGAATTTAGCTGCAGTTGTCAGTAACCTTATTAATGTATTGATATTATTTTGGCATTTTATTTATAACAGACGTGAATTTTATTCAGTCTGATTTGCTCCTTTGCGTATTTTGTCACGAATGTCATCACTAAATCACGTAAATCTATATCTTACTGCAAAACATGTGTACTGTAAAAAAATGTTATCTTTAACTCCGAGTTTTCTCAAACTTTTAAAATTTATATTTCAAACAGAACAATGATTTTACGTATTTTATTGAGTTGGCAGCGTTTCAATGAAAAGAACATAATTTGCTTGGCATGTTTTTTTAATGTAATAATGACCTGTTTCTGGTCATCGATTTAAACATAACTCTAAGAAAGGAACAAGCTGATTGCAGAATTTCTGAAATTCGGAATTAGGAGATTATTTTGAAAGTTTTGCAAAGTCTATATGTTTTTTTTTTAAAGTTCGTGCACCGGTTTTAAAAAAGCGTGCACTGGAAAGCTTATTGAGTTTTAAACATTCTTAGCATTAAATTTTTAGTGAGAACATAGAACGGGCTAGACAAAAGTAATCTCATTTTAAAAGTGAAGTATAGGCCATTTTAATAATTTCAGAGAAACGTGTATATTTATATAGTGAAGCAGGAGCTCATAAATACTGCTTTCTTTTAAAATCAACGAGTGATTTAATCCCTTGTCTTTAAAAAAAATGCTTTTAAGTTAGTAAAGTCTGCCTTAGTTTTTGCTTTTAAATTTTCATTTTAATTCAAAATATTATTTTTCTTTTAATAATGGCACGTATTTTCTAATGCGTGTTTTTTTTTTTTTTTTTTTTTTTTTTTGGAAAAGGCAGAAATAATGGATAGAATGTCAATGAATGCTTAAAAAACTTAAACTGATAATCCTCTTACAATAAAGTAAAATAATAAGTCATCTGACGATTTCTCTTTCAATTCTTCTAAAACGTTCTTGAGAAGAACGTTTTGAGAAGATTTTCAGAACAAATTTCCAGACTTTTTTGGTATTTAAATTTATTTATATTTTATTTACTGGGAATTATGCACTGAACTATTAAAAATGTGGGAATTTTAAACTCAATTATTTAAAAGACCAAATAAAACCTTGATAATAAAACGTGACATAGAACAATCATTATTTTTTAAAGATTTAATACAATTCAAGTATTTTTTAAATAAATATGTCTTGCCATTATCAATATTTCAATGTGTCAAGTGAGGTTTCAAATATTTTAGAACTCTTTTACTTGAAATATTCTTGTAATTTAATAACACAACTGGATGTTTTTTAAATTAATAAATATGAAACATAAAAGTTTTATTTGAAAAAAATTTAATTTCGATCCTTTTTAAAATTAAATTCAATATTTTCTTTTTTTATCTTCTTAAATATTTAAAAGAATATCAATATCATTTCTAAATATTTTTTTTAATTTCTTTGCACGTGTATTTTTAAATAATTAAAATGATCCATAGCATAGAACAGTCATTCATTAAACCAGCCATTCTAGAGAAGCGCGAAAAATTTACCAGCTGCACCCCTGGAAATAGTCCTTCTTTAAACGAACAGATATTATAACAATGAAAAAATTATGTTCTTTTATATATTCATATAATTAGCTCCGTATTGAAACATAGTAAATAAAACGTCTTTAAACTTTAATTTATAAAATTTATTAATTGCATTCGTTTATTACTAACGTAACCTTATACAATTCGCCTCATGAAAACCAGGTTCGAATGCTGGTCGTGGCATGGATGTTAGTGCGGGGTCCGGAATCCACTTTGAACTGTAGGTCCCTGTCTGTTTAGCTCTCGTGTGCACAAGATGACATTAGAGATACAAACCAAACCTCATGCAAACATAAAAGGAAGACAACAGAAGATAATATGAAAATAAAAATGGCGAACCACATCAAAAATGATCAAGTTGGACCCTAATGCTCTGCTGCTATCGATGAATTCATTTTCTGGCTCTATTTTTGTTAGAAATGTGCTTAAACCAAAGCGAATCACTATTTACAGTCGGGGTGGTTTTTTTTTTTTTTTTTTTTTGTGACAGCGCTGAAACCATGCTCCCTTTCATAGGTTAAGAATGCAATCACATTCTTCCTTCTATTTCTCTTTATTATCTTTCTTCCTTATACCTTCATCACCCCCTTATCTTTACTGAATTCCCTCCAAACTACTATTCCCCCTTGTAGGATGGTTTCATGGCCCTTTAGAGGGAACTATCACTTTATTTCTGAACCAGTGTTCAGACACAGAAATGTGTGACTTCAATGGATAAATGAAAATTCCATCCACATTGAGTTAACTTTAAAATTGTAGGTCCCGGTCTGTTTAGCCCTCGTGTGCACAAGATGACCGTAGAACGACAAACCAAACCAATCCACATTGATTTCATTTCTCCTTAGTGTGAACTAAAGCTCTAAACGAATTTAACCTCTCCTTAAGGAATTCCACAGTGTCAATTGAAATTCTTATACTGGTTTTCTTTCCTTTCAGCCTAACGATGAGCTGTGCTTTCCGAGTTTGCTCTCTTGTGCTGGTGGCGCTGCTGCTCACGGCCGAGCTCATGTCCGCCGCACCTTACAACGACTATGACAGTAAGTACTCCTCGACACCCTCATGACAGTCACAATGCAGCCCGACATAGAAGTCCCAAATATGTAAGATTATGGCTTATTAAGACACCCACTATGTGCATAAGAAGTCGCATAGTGAGGTGTCTGATAAGTTTGTAAATCAAAGAAGTGCATGTAAGTTTCGGTGTAAGATGTCTATGTTAAGGTTTGTTCCCACCGAGGCGTGAGGCGTTTAAGAGTGAAACGTTGACCAATCACTAGATTCACCACGTTCGTCTGAAACATGTTTGAAATGCACCGCTTCGAGTTGACCCACTTTCAACTCGAAGCGGAACTTCACTGGGCGTAATGCTATGTCTGACATTTCGCTGTGAAGGAGTCGAAAAACTTTTCTTGGCTGCCGCGTGAATCTTCAACGCGAACCTATTGGGAACGAGCCTTTAACGGGCATATTACACGCGTTTCAGTAAGAAGTAAACAGGTCTTGAAATTCAAACAATAAACTTACGATGTGCATGACCTCCGACGAACTGGGTTGGCAACAACAAACAACTCTTTAGTTCCCGCCTCATGAAATGGAGCTGCCGAGGGCAAATGCTGGATGAGCGTCCAGTAATGAAGTAGCTGTTTGCTTCACGTTGAAGATTATGAAATAAGCCTGTCTGATAAGGCCTTTAAAATGACGATTTTGGTAAAAAAAAGGTTCGAAAAATGGTATGCTTAGTTCTTAAAACACACATTTATAGGATTCTAAGACTCTATAATTTTTATTCCTGCTATAGTTAAAAGAGAAGTAACAACTGTTAACTAAAATTAAATACAGCCGTTTTTCTACAAAAAGAAATGTTTAAATGTTAAAAAAATACGTTTATTTAAAAACTAATTTTTCAGTTAGTTTTTGTAAACGACAAACGAAATGTTTTACAGGTGCGTATCCTTCATAAAATTTCAAATAATATTTAGTATGTCATTGGAACTAAAAGTTAAACTGCGTGTATTCATTTAAATTTTGACGAGTATCTTTAGGTAAAACGCCAAGAACTATTTTTTAAAATGTGTACTTTTTCATATAAACGTTGGCCTATTTTATTGAATTTCTTAAATAGTGTAAAACTTTTAGTTAAATACAAAGGTAAAGACCATTAGAATATATTGTGCCAAAACAAATTGAAATATTATTTTAATGAATTAAGTTCAAGAGAAATCTAGTAAAAGTATTGAATTTTTCAAATATTTTGATTTACTACCATATCAGTAAAAATAATTCATGTTATCCATTTCGGACATTTTTTAATTACAGTATTTCGAACGCAAGCAGATATCTTAAAGCTCATCTCTCTGTCTCTGTATCTATCTATCTATCTATCTTGTGGTCACTGACATAAATCTCGGAACAACACAGATCAGTGGTCATCGAAGGAGTGATTAATATACCATTGTTAGGGGTGGATTCGATATCAGGGGTTGATCGAAGACATCATTGTACGGTTATTATTATACATTATCCGTATTGTATAAGGTTAATTGGGGTATTGTTATCTAAATGATATTTCCTGTTTCATGTACTCCACTTGCAAAACTCATGAAGTTAAGAAGCTTTAAACAATCCGTCTCTTTTAACGTTATCCAATATAATATGCATATTCTGTAGTACATATAATTAGCGCAGGGGAAAAATGAACCACCTAAATCTCAATTGAATTTTCATTTCTGCATTTCCTCTAGAAAACTAGTAAGAAACAACAATAATCTATAAGACACAATTCTCTCTCTGGATTTCCATATTCTAAATGAATCCAATTTTATAAAAATTACATTGTTTAATTCTTGCATAACTCTATATTCTATTCTGTAGCAATTTTGAGCAAGAATAAAATATCAAATTAAACTCTGCCTTCAAAGAACATATTTTCTAATAACGTTCATTCCAATAACATAGAATTTTTTTAGCGTTTAACAAATGTGTTGCATCAATGCTTATAAATAAGCAAATATTGATATAACATAAATATAATTATTATGAAATTTTGATTTGAACTTAAAGAAAATTAATTAGATTTTCTCATTTGATTGAAACAACGGTAATCTTTATTTTTTGGAAGCAATATTTTTACTGTTCAGTATAAAAAAGAAAATCTTATCTGGGAGATGGTTTTGCATTTATTTAAAATGATTTTTTTTTATTTTAATATACCTTTTTAATAATCCTGAAATTCAAAAAAGCAATTATACTCAAAATAAAATTCTTAGAACCAGAGGATCAGAACAACATTTCATGTTACATTATTTCTAAATAAATTTATGATAGCTGGATATATCCTTTCATTACATTCTTAGCAATAATAAGGAAACAATGTAGATTATTAAAATTTATTTGTGTGGTAGCAAAGTAGATTATGAGATTATTTTATCTCTCCCTCTGCATAATCTTTAAATTAAATTTCCTGTATCTGACTAAAGAACGAAATAGAATTTACAAAGATGTAGTGGATAATGAATTTCAGTGAAGATTTTCATTTTGTACCTAAAACTGCAAAATACATTCTGTTGATGTTGAAGTAGTAAATAGTCATAAAATTACCGTAGATAATTATTTTCATTTTATCCTACAGCTCTGTTTCTTCTAATTTTTTCTTTTTTCTTTTGCTCTGTTTAATTTTAATAAAATAGAAGTTCTTGTAGTAAGGGATTATCGGTTAGGGCTGAAAGAAGATGCCGTTGTATAATTTTCTTTGCCTCTTTTGTGTGTGTGTGCTTCTATTACTATAAATTTAATGAGAAATTTCTTTTTATCATGTGTGAACATGATGTTGTCCTGGTTAGGGGTCCGTGGTGCAATCCAAAAAGTGCTGCAAGCAAATAAAGTGATATTCTAAATTTGCAAATTTTGGCGGAAAAATGGTAGTTCGGGCCTCTTAACTCTTGAAATGATTCATGAATAACGTTAATCCTCAGAAATTTTCTGGAGAATTTGGCTTTTGCTTGAAGTGTTTTGTAGTAGGGTTTTGAAGCACTTTTCGCGGTTTGGGTTGGAATTTTAAACATTTGTATATCCAATGGCTATAAGTACTCGTAGTGCGTTGATCCATTCCTTCTTTTTAAAGTTTCATATTTATCACTTTTGGCATTTTCCCATGCCTATTGAGCTGTATAATGCTTCTTATTGTATTTGAAATACTTCATTCTTCATTTATGCCTAGAATTTTCAAACTTTGATGTATTCTCTTGGCTATTGTTGTGATAACGTTTCTTGTAGAATTGGGAATACTTCATTCTTCATTTATGCCTAGAATTTTCACACTTTGATATATTCTTTTGGGTATTCTATGTGATTACGTTTCTTGTAGAATTTGGAATACTTCATTCTTAATTTGCGATGAGATTTATCTTACTTTTGTATATTCTTTTAGAAATTCTTGAACAATTCATTCTTCATGAAGTTCTAGATCTATTCAACATTGCTCTATTCATATAGCTATTTGAATTTGGTCATTCTTGTAGTATCCCAATCAATTGCTCCATATATCTCATACATTATTAAACATTGGCATATTCCTGAGTTTATTCATCCGTTCTCCAATGTTCACACATGATAAGTTGAAATTTGCCGAGCAGATTTCAGTTTTTTATTTTATTCTCTTTTTAAATTAAAAAAAAATAGAACACAGCGTAAATCTGGTCTACGTCGTTGTCTTAATCTGTGGAAACATCTCTATAAATCTTTTTTAAAACTTTTATTCTAAAATTATTTGATGATTACTGCCTTTTTTAACATATCCGTAGAAAATTGCTTCAATGGTATCTTAACCACATCTAACATTTAGATATTGCAATTACAACCTATGATTTCAGTTTCATTTTATTTAAAAAATATGTCTTACAGAATTAAGAGGTCATTGCTTTAATAACCTTAGATAAGCATTTTATTAAGATTCAAAAATGAGAAGTTCACGTCAGCAAGCAAAGTTAAATATTATTTGTTAAAAAATCATAATTTCTCATTTATCGTTTCATTACAGAACGGGAACATTTTAGGAATGAAAAATGAACTATTATTATAAAAAAATGAACTAAAACGGGCTTCATTAGAAAGCTCACTGAAAATGAACTTCAATGACTCCAAGTTGTTCTCGAAATCTTTCCTCTATGTTAGTTTGGGTGTCATCCTTCATTTGAATGGGGCACTATAATTTTATTCGATCATGACGTCAGGTGAGCTGCTATTGCTGCATATCAGTTGAAATGAATACAAGATCATTTCAGCAAAATCCAGATGCCACTATAAATGAAACATCATTTGTTTCTTCCTTCTCCCTCGTTTCAACGGTTGCATTTTCCAAGCACAAAATTGATTTCCTACAACAAATGAAAAATAAATATTTTAAAAAGAGTCCTTTTCCATCAAAACTTCGATTTCACCCAAATTTATAGTTCTTGAATCTCTATAAGAATTGATTCAGTAATTGATAAAGAAAGCGCATTGAAGAGGAAAATAAAAAAATAATTTATTAGCCTATTAATTATTAGCCTATTTTTGTGAAATTGCTCATACCAAGTCAATAAATAAATGTTATAAAGAACATGATGGGATTCTATGGCATTTTTGTTTACATTTTGAAACTGTGAGAGTTCGAAAGTTTCGGCATAGGTGCCTAAAATGAGAACAATGAATTCATGCTGATGAAAATTCTTCCATTCGGCCTCAGATAGTTGAATTGAGCTAACCGACCTCCCTTCTTCTACTAAGAGTATCGACATTCAAAATCCAGGGTGGAAACAATTATTCAGTTTTCTTGAACCGTGCTCTGAACTCGCATGTGTTTTATTACTGGAGGGTTATTTCTCATGGTTCATGGAGGGTTATTTCTTTTTTTAGGGGAAGGGGAGGGGAGGTTGTATTTGTATGCCTCCGCTTCCTCTGTTCTGGAGGAGCAAAGATTGTCTGATCCTGTGTAATCAGGATATCACAATTTCTAATTTTAAAAGAAGTGAAGCGGTTGTTTGAAATCGGAGATAATTATACAGAGATGAAACAGATAGCTCAAGGCGTCCTATTAAAAATATATTGCTTTCATACATTTTGTGTTGGAATTCTTCTTTACTATCCATAAAAGTGTGGAAAAGATAAACATTATAAATATTTAAGAGAAAAAGGAAGATGCGTTAACTTGGCGCATTGAATTTTTTTTTTTTTAATTTGTTATTAGTTGAGAGAAAATAGAGTGCTCAGCTGATTAAGAAAGTAATTTTTTCAGCTGCAATACTTTACCAATACATTTTTTTTTCACATTTCAGTATTTAATATTATTCTATGTAAATTTATTTAATTGCTTTATAGATAAAAAAAATTTAATATAAATTAAAACTTGAGAAATTAAAACAATCGTCATGCTATAACTCAGGAAAATCCCAAAACAATATACTTTAATTCTAATATTTGTTTTAGCAGGATGTTTTTCAAATTTAGGAATTGATTGAAAATGAGATGCCTTTTCAGAATAAAAGGAAGGGTCAATGGATAAACTCTTCGTGTTGTTAAAAATTATCAAATTATCAAAAAGTTTTATAAGCATGAATTGTAAATAATTAACAACAGTCGAAGAAAATATTTAAATTATTTATAAAAAATATCAATTTTATTTCAAATGTAATTCAGCAACACATTCATTTCTCTGAGGACATCCACACCAAATTATTTTTGTATTTTAAGTACACCCTAAAATAAAACAATGTCCTCGTAACTGCTTTTAATATTGGCTAGGATCGATAACGTAAAAAAAAATCGCTCGTCTATCAAGCGGATCTTGATATTTTATTTTAAAATTAGCCAGATTCTTCGACAAAGCATGTCCTTTAAACGTTCTATCTCTCCAAACGCAGCTAAGTCAACATTGGCATGTTTGGAAAGCCAAGTGTGCACAACATCCAACGCCAATTTCGAACTTTTTATTCCGCACTCATTATTCGAACAATAACTGTCCAGAAATTCGATATTCCATCGCCCACTGTAGCAACGAGGTGGGGTTTTTTTTTTTATCTCTCTTTCATTTTTGCTGGAACACCTAATTATCTAACAGCGAGCGACGAAGGAGGTATTAAACTATTAACAGGTTGCGCTGTCAGAGGAAGAGCAAATAAAATTAGCGGCAACCGTTCTCGGTTCTCGGAGACTAGGACAATATTTGTCCTGGATGATTGCAGAACCGCTCTCCCATTAGCTGATGAACGCATTGATTTTTTGACACGCGACTTGTCACCTATTGGGTCTGGAGATGCTACTGACGTGGAATTGTACACAAACCATGGCCGATTCCGCCGACACAGGGAATTCATTCTGTTCTTTTTTCTCTCACCTCGGCTTTGCTTCTTTTTTTTTTTTTTTCTTTTTTTAGTCCGATAGAAATCTCGAAGATAGTGATTAGAGAATAAAGCACCCAATGTGACATTACGCTGCGATTGTAGATTCTTTAAGGAAGAAGGTTTATTAAATTCGGGTTTTAACGCCCTTTAATTAAGACCATTGCAGCATTTTAAATTGACAAACAACTTCAGTAGATGTTTGACCCTCGTCATGATGGTGGCGGAATTTTTTTCTGATTTTTGTTAAGTATACTAGAAAAATACCATTAAGTTTACTAAATATATA
The DNA here is from genome assembly GCA_021605075.1 of Caerostris darwini. Lineage (NCBI taxonomy): Eukaryota > Metazoa > Arthropoda > Arachnida > Araneae > Araneidae > Caerostris > Caerostris darwini. The sequence continues at coordinate 580,015 of BPLQ01000392.1, read as the reverse complement.
CCACAGCAAGTAATATAAAAAAATATTTTTTAAAGTCAATTTCTACTTTTTTTTCACTCTATTGCAGAAAGTCCTTTATAAATAATTTTCATTCATTTTTATTTAAGTTAAAAAAAAACTCAGAAAAGAACTCTTAGAAAAACTACGCGCTTCGCCACTGACGGTATGTATTCCTAAATTTATATCCTGCTAAATATCTTGTAGAAGAGAAATTTATTTTCTCCCCCTATAAAACTAATTAAATTTAATGAAGGAATTAATATTTGAAAAGACTGAACATCCAGTGTCATCCACTACAGGTTCAAAAAAATGTATTTGAAGTTGGGTGGATGAATAAAAAGTATTTTACTGATTACGATGGAAAATTTGAACAAGATATATATAGGGAGAGTGTGAGCTAATAGAAGGAATTGAAAAATATCACCTCCTTTTATATGTAGATGGAAAATAGGCTTCAATCTATTTCTAAATTATTATTGAGTGAAATAAATTTATACAATGCCAATTTAGTTTTTTCAAAGATCGTGTACAAGCAGCAAAAATGCAACCTCACTACTCAACCACAAACATCTGATGTAAGGAATTATGGACCATGGCAATTTATCTTTCTGACCGATAGAATCTCAACTGCATTAGAACCAGTCCGAAAGACTTCAATACTTATGTCAAATATAGGAAGGATAAATCAGTAAGTCAGAAAGTCTTTTCTCTGAAGTGGACAAAAATACACTAAAATTAAAAGTCAAATTCGATTCTCTAAAAATCAATCAGGTCTCAGGCACAAATTTATTACAAGAAAAGGTCAGCATTTTTTCCTGTTTATTTTTCGAAGAAATTTTACTGTTGCCGCTTGTGCAGACAGTTAAACTCTGTCTATTAATACAACCGACTGAATCAAATAAACCCATTTTAATTTATTTTTCTGCCTATGAAATATTAAATTCGATTGAATTATTTTGTAATTTTTTTGAAACAAACAAATCTATAACAAACAATCTATACAAATATCATGTCATAAATGATGTCAAATGCTGAGGACGTATCAGATTTCTTGCTTTTTGATGTAGCACTCATAGCATTAATTTATTTAATGTTTTCTTTGAGAACTGTTTCCATTGGAAACCAAAAGGTTGGGATTATATAGAAAAATTTAATGCAACACTCATTTTCTTCTAATATTAAACGAATATATTTCTGTTAATTTATATTATAATCAATAAAGAGTAATTTGTAGAGATTTCTCCCATCGAATAAAACAAGTCCATTCAATTCAAAATTTCAATTTTCCTACGTCAACGGGGCCTGCATTTTTCAATTCCTTCCATTAGCTGGCACTCTCCCTATATATATCTTGTTCAAATTTTCAATCGTTCATAAAATACTTTTTATTCATCCACTCGAATTCAAATACATTTTTTTAACTTGTTGTGGATGACACTGGATGTGAATACAGTTTTTTCAAATTTTCAGTAATTAAATTTAATTAATTAACTTTAGTTTTTTTTTAGATTTAAGTTGCATATATCTACCCATACATGGCGCCAGATAAACTTTAAAAATAAAAGAAAATTATTTATAAAAGACTTTATGCAATAGAGTAAAAAAAATAGTAGGAATTGACTTCAAAAAAAAAAAAAATTATATTACTTGTTAGACTCAGTTAAGGAAGCTCACATGTATATACATGGCGCCCGATAAACTTAAAGCAAATGAATGAAAATTATTTATAAAGGACTTTCTGCAATAGAGTGAAAAAAAAGTAGGAATTGACTTTAAAAAAAATTTATATTACTTGTTATCGACAAATTCAATTTTATTATCCTATACATTAAATTTTATCAATTCGTACTTTTAAAGATTTTCAAATTCCTCTCAGTGATAGTTGGTCAGTGATAGTTGATAGTGGTAGTAAAATCTTCCCCATACATCTGTCCGTGGACAGTGGGTCGAAATAACATGACATTCATCAGATCCAAATCATTTACCATTCAGTCACTTCAGCATTTGAATCGAATTATGAGCCCATGCCAGCAGAATTGGAGTTTGTTCCTGTGTAAAGAGGTTATCTCTGCTGAGTGACGCAGGAATATAGAACTTTATTTGCGAATCACGTAGGACATCGGAATTAAATTATATAGAATATGTTATGTCAGCGAAATTGTTCTCTATATCCCAAAGAAGTTGAAGGATTTTGATTTTATAGTTTATCTCTCCTAAAAGGTACAAAAATAGAGTCCCATATACATTTATAAATACGATGCGTTCATGCAACATTGATTGCTACGTATTCAAATAGTTGAAATGTAATCAAAAATATAGAAGTTATTTTACCCTCAATCAATCTGTAGTCTGTACTAAGGCTGTGTTTTAACAAGATTAATTTCAAAATAAATTTAGAACAAGTACAATTTTCGTATTTTTACAATTGGCGAATTAAATTTAATAAAAATATTGTTGGTTTTTTTTTTATTATTATTTATTTACTCTACAGACCGAAGCTTATTTTTTCAACAACTTAGTTTTCTAAATGGTTATGACAGTTTGAAAAATATTTCGTAAAAAATTGTAGCTGTTTTTATAAAGAATTCAAAAGTTTAAGAATTTATTATTTAGTATTTAATAGCTTATGTTTCTTTTTTAGTTTATATTTCATTATTTATTTAATAGTTTATATTTTTGGTTGGTATAGAAAATCTCCTATTAAGATTGCCAAAAGCGTAATATATTCACGTCGAACTGAACAACAAGATTTGAACCTTTTTTAAAAACACAAATTCGCGAATTGATATGAAAAACTGTGGAACCAAAATAGATAAATTGTAATCTCCATTACACTATTTGAAACTCAATGAAGAATCTTAAAAATGGCCTCACGTCTTCTGAGCTCTACTTAAAGAAATTGAAAGTCCGATGAGTGCAAGGACAGTGAGGAGGTGATTGACAAAAGCTGATCTAGCACGGTAGGAAAAAAATCACGGCTATTTGCGAAAATCAACTCACAAGCTCTTTACAGTTGAAGATTGATCGAAACTCTATTCTAATAAAAATTCCTGTAAGCTTTTTGTTGATTTTATTTTGCAAAATATGGATGCTTCAAAGTTTAAGGAAAATTTCTTTTAACAAACAAACTTCTTAAAAAAATAATAAAAAAAAAAATTTTTAAGTCAATACCTACTTTTTTTTTCACTATATTACAGAAAGTCCTTTATAGATAATTTTCATTCATTTTTTTAAGTTTATCTGGTGGCATCTATTATCCGATACATGCAACTTAAATCTCAAAAAAACTAAAATGAATTCATTAAATTTAATTACTGAATGAATATTTGAGAAAACTGTATGAACATCCAGTGTCATCCACTACAAGTTTAAAAAATGTATTTGAACGTGAGCGGATGAATAAAAAGTATTTTATGAACGATTGAATATTTGAACAAGATATGTATAGGGAGAGTGTGAGCTAATAGAAGGAATTGAAAAAAGAATGATTTTTTTCCTATAATTGTTGTATTGCAAGTGAGACAAGAATAGAAAATGCATACAGCAATGTAATGCGTAATTATCATAATGAAAGAAAAGGAAGCAGAATGATCTAGCACTCATTATTCATTGATTTTCAGCGTAAGAGTTAATGGCGAAGGAGAAAACTTTATTTGTGAAGGTCAAATGAGTGGTCAGACGCTCATCAATCTACTTGTAGAGTCATCAGGATCACGTGCTCGTTCAATAAACGGGGACACCTCACACGAATGACCATCTGTAAAAAACAAGTAATATAAAAATAAATAAAATTTAAGTCAATTCCAACTTTTTTTTTCACTCTATTGCAGAAAGTCGTTTATAAATAATTTCCATTCATTTTTTAAATTTTATCTGTCGCCATCTATGGGTAGATATATACAACTTAAATCTAAAAAAAAAAACTAAAATTAATTAATTAAATTTAATGAATGAATTAATATTTGAAAAAACTGTATTCACATCCAGTGTCCTCCACTAGAAGTTCAAAAAAATGTATTTGAACTTGAGTGGATGAATACAAAGTATTTCATGAACGATTGAAAATTTGAACAAGATATATATAGGGATAGTGTGAGCTAATAGAAGGAATTGAATAAAGGACTATCCTTCCTGTCAAGGGCTTTCCGAGATTGAAATGGGAAAGAGCGCTGACATGACCACTTAAAATAACTAAACATTTATGGAGCCTTTTAAAACTAAAGTTACTCATCATTTAACAGCATTCCTTTGGTAAATAGGGTAATATACCGCTAATTCTTATTTAGTTAACTAAACAATTCCTTTCATTATAATTAATGCTCCAATAAAGTCAAAGAACCATGTCATCACTTGTTAAAACCCTATGAAAAGCTTTATTTTAATTTATAAAAAGTTTTAATTGATTGTTTTTTGAAATTGTTACAAAATATATGAATTTATAATTATATTTATTCAAGTTATACTTCTGGCCAAGACAGTATAAGTTGAAAACTTTTTTTTAAATTTTAAGAATAAAAGATATTAAAATAATAATAAATGATAAATTATTGCTTTTACAAAATTGCTTTATTCAATATACCTTTTTTTGTTTTTGTTTTTTTAAATAAGCTATTATTTTAGAAATATCTTTATACAGAGCAACATACTTTTTGAAACATATTGAACTTAAAAGTAAATGAAATAATCATGTTAACAATACAAAGAATCGAGAACAATTAATACATGGACATATAGAATACACTGTCACTGGCTATTTCTTTTTACAAATTTTCGATACAGGCTACTTTTAAAATGGCAAAACATGGAGATAAATGTTGTTCATCCAATATAACTTTTTTAAGGGTCATCAAATTATTAGATATGGATCATAAAGGCTATTTAAATAGTGCGATAAACAGTTATGGACAGTATAATGTTTTTAAAGATGCCATATTGATCAAACTAACATAATCTTTTGAAAGCTTGTTTTTTACAAGCATTCAAGTGTGTAAGATATTTTTTGTCGGTTATTGTATTCGGTCACTGCAGATTATTTTATTCTTCATTCCTTCCAAATCCTCCTTCAAAGAAATCATTCAGTCTCAGTGGTATGGAATGATCACAACAACAATAATCTATCCAGGCCATCCAAGACACACCCCAGGAGTCGATAAGGTTTCGTAAGTGGCATCATTTCTATCCGGATCAAAATGCCCTTTAGAAATAGTATGATGCAACTCATTCAATCTCTGAATCCTAGGCTTTGGTGGACTGATTGTAAAGAAAGATAACTTTGTTTATGAAAGTAAATAGGAATGCTGGACAAAGCACATGTTTTTCTATAATGCAGAAAAGAATATGTTTTCTAGGAGACTTTTTTTGGAAGAAAATAAACAAAATGCTACGTACGAATAAGTATATGGCTCTGTGTGTAGCTAGAAGTGTGATAGCAGGTTAACCGCGTCCATGTAGTCATTTAAACACCTGTTCGCTGCAATAGGGATGGAAGTCGAAAGACATAATGTGTCGTTTTTTGTGACTAGGTGACGAGTGTGTCCTGTATTAAAGAATTTATTTCCTGACGTATGACAGGTGTTATCTCATCAGCGTCAGACGTTGCTAATTTTCCGAAGTGGGGCCTCACAGCAATGCTTTTTTTCTTTCTGGCCGTCAGAGCTTTTTCATGGTATGGTATTCACTGTTAAAAAATGGAAAGAAAGGGTTGAAAAGTGAATAAAATAAATGTTTTGAAAAGACTGCACGAATTTATTAAATTAAATATTCATTAAAATGGTGGAATTTGAAATACAACTAAAATATAAAAATAAAAAACACATTTCTATTAAGGATATACAAAAAAATGAAAGCATTTACAATAAAATAAGATAATTTAAAAACTATATATATATATATATATTATTTATTTATTTATTTTTTTAATATTTTTTTTGTAATTTAACAAGAGAAGTAGTTCACAAAAGCAGTTCATTCTAACTGATTTATTGGAGCTCAAAAAGGCTTTTAAAGAAAATCAAGTATATTTGTTCAAGTATGTTGTCAAAATATATTTGTTGCAAGATTTAATTTATATATTAATTAAATCTTGCAACAAATATTTTTGCGTTTCATTTCGAATGCATATTTTCTTAATTTTTATCCAAATCATTCCTTCATCAAAAATTATAAAAACTCAAGTTACTATAAAAAAAATTTAAATCCTTACACAAAAAAAGCCCATTTACTTTAGTTTACACCCTAAAGCAAAGTTCCTTTTTTTATGTAAAATAAGTTAAAATTTAAAAACTATTTATCCCAATAAAAATTTTAGTATTTTTTAGTTAAAAAGGATTTTTGTTAAATGTTCTTTGAAATTTTTTTTTTTTAATTTTTCCTGATAAATGTAAATTAAAAATATTCTTGTCATAAAATATATTTTTCTCAATACATCCTTTATAAGAATTTCTTATGTTCAAAAAATACTTAAAAGTAATAAATACTTTTGAATAGGTCTTATATTGAAAAAAAAAACTATTTCATTGGCAAGTGTTTTGTATTGGAAGGAATCTTTTCAAATGGAATTTTTTGAGATTCAATATCTGTTTTCAATGCTTTGCATAAAAAAATAGCAATTCATCGTCTGTTATGCCTCATCATTTCAAACGTATTCATTTTATAAAAAAAAACCCAAAGCTTTAAAGTTAAAATCGAATCAATAAAAGGAATTAGATTCAAAAGTGACAAAAAATATTTTTTGTGTAATGATTGTTTTCAATCTTGTACGAAATAAATATTTCTTAAATAAATAGAAATCGAATATGAAACTCAAATTTTTCAAATCTTCAGCTTAGAATCAAAATGTTTAAAAATGTTGTAAGCTAAGCGACAATTTTTGAAAATTATCATTCATTACGAAATAAATTTTTACTTTTTTTTCATAAGTTAATAAAACAATTTTATACTGAGTCATAGACATTATCTATAATATTTTCGTGATTTTTTTTAAAGTTCTTATTGATGAAAAAATTAAATTTATTGTATTAAAAATTGTGCAGTAAAATACTAAGGTCATTTCGTGGTCTTTGCATAATTTCACTAAAATCTTCGTCCCACATTCCTTCTTTCGTGCTGCTAGACATGAAAAACTTTATTAATGGTCGAATGCATTATTGTGTATAATCCATACAGTATATTAAAAATTTGAAGGTAAATTACAGTTTAAAAGTTCGTGCAACAAATATATTGGCATGTTGCACGTGTTTTCAGTGTAAAAAATTCAAACTTTTTCCTCTCCTATGGGAAAAGTATCTTCTTTTCAAACCGTCTCTTTAACAAGTAATATAAAAAAATTTTATAGTCAATTCCTACTTTTTAAGTTAAAATTTTCCTCTTACATCTGGCGCCATCTATTGGTAGATACATGCAACTTAAATCTAAAAAAAAATTAAAATTAATTAGTTATATTTAATTAATGAGTTAATATTTGAAAAAACTGTATTAACATCCAGTGTCATCTACTACAAGTTCAAAAAAATGCATTTGAACGCGAGTGGATGAATAAAAAGTGTTTCATGAATGATTGAAAATGTGAACAAGATATATATAGGAAGAGTGTGAACTAATAGTAGGAATTGAAAAACAGAACACTCATTGATGTTTTGAAATCTTTTAGAAATAATTTCTAATTATTAAAAAAGTTTAAAAAACATGCACCGGAACAGTTCTTTTAGCTACCATGATTCTCAAAATTGTTTGAATCAGAGCACACAATTTGCTCCTTTTATAAAAGCACCTTTTCAAATTTCTTCATTAGTAAAAAAATGAAACTAATTAAACTGAGCGATAGAAATTATTTAAAGTACAATAAAATCATCATTAAAAGATTTCGGTGCATTTTGATATACAGTTATTGGATGGAATAAGTAAATAATGATTTTATTTATATAAAAACATAATTTTTTTTAAATATATTGAAGTCTATTTCCCAGAAACTGCACAAACGAAAATCGAAAGAACGTAAATACAAAGGCCAGATGTTCTTGAAGCAAAAAACGATAAGTTCTGGAAATTTAGTATAGAAGAAAATAAAAATAACTAAGATGGTGATTTTTTTTTCTTGTTTATTCTTCTGCTTAGCTTTTAATATTTCTTAATTTTTCACTGACTATTCTTAAATCTTTTAGAATTCATCAGTACATAAAATTCAGTTTTCTGTTTATGGAATTTTCAAAAAAAATTAATGAAACTTTGTACGATATTGTAATTTACTTATTGTTTTTTAAAGAAAAGAAATAAAATGTAATTATTATGTTTTATTTATGTTATTGTTAGTATTATTATTTTGTTGGGTGAATATTTTTAGTATCATCAACAATTATTAGATGTTGCATAATTAGCTTATGATACTAAATTTATTTAATCTACTGACAGAAGGTTTCACAAAGCTTAATAAAATAAAATCTAATTCATAAGATGACGTTTGAAAATTCTTGTAAGTTTTAAAAAAGTGTTTTTGGATAGCTCTGTTTCACATCGTCAGCTAAAAAGTATCATGAAAATGCTTCGGAGAAAATAAACAAGATGTATCACTGTTGTTGTTGTTGTTGTTGTTTTGTTGTTACTTATCTCGGAAGTGTCTATCAGGGCTAAACAAATCCCATGAATGCGAAAATGTCTAAAGAATCTAAAAACAGTTGAGGGCCCCAGAGGACAATGTAATCTTCGCTGTAATTTAAGTCTCTGTGTGGGATGCTTTTCCCATAACTGTCTACCATTTTGCATCAAGTGGGAGGCTTTCTAGGATTGTCTGCCGTTCAACAAGAAATGAAATGTTTTTCAAGGAATATTTAACATGAAATGGGATGTTTTCCCAGGATTGTCTATTGTTTAACATAAAGTGGGATGCTTTTATCGTATTTTTTACCATTTAAGCGTGATACTTTTACACAATTGTCTACAGATTATCTTCAAGTGCGATGCATTTTCAGAATTATCTATCCTTTAGCGTGAAATGGGATGTCTTTCTGCGATGGTCTACAGTTTAATATGAAGTTGGATTATTTTCCATAATTGTCTACAGTTCAACAGGAAGTGGGGTACTTTTCCCTGACATAGATATCTTCCTGCCACGTGAGGTAACATTGACACCTAAAAATGAAGGTTCTTTATTTAAGTTGTAAAAAGAATATGGAGTGGCTTTAACGATGCCTCCTCAATTAAATAAAACGAAATGGGCTATTTAAACTGCTTACAAATGGCGGTACCCTAAAAACATATGTAGATGAAAAATGCTGCATAGATTTATTTAAAGTGGGCTTTTTGCATGTGAAAATGCCTTGTAGGACCAATGTCTTACAATTAAAGTTATCATGAGTCCAAATACTAGCTAAAATTGGTATGATTCAAATAAAATCAGCTTCTCTTGACTATTGGAAGAAATGGAAAAATATGAATTTCGAAGGAAAATATTTCAACCTTTTGTGCAGCTTAGATGTAATATTTGTTTATATTTTGGGGAAAAAATATCCAATCTGAGGCGAGATGCTCCGTCAGAATCTTAACAGAACCTACTTGTTTATGATTCTGTGGTTCACATCATCTATAAGAAGAGAGCTTACGTCTGCTAGAGTGCACAATTGAAGACTCTTTAGCTATTCGAATCTTTATTCAGTCAATACTTTTACCACACTGTCGCCATTTTGAGTACTAAAATGGCGCAATGTTGAAAGGACTGAATCCACTAAATTCCACCGAATACAGTAAAAATGAATACATGAAAGTTATAAGAAAATAAGAATACAGAAAGACCCGATACATTGAAGCAAAAGTCATAGCTAATGACAAAAACAGAGAGTTTGGAAAACAACAATCAAAACTAGAATCAAAGGACATTAAAAATAATAAGAATTAGATGAAGGAAAAAGTTACAGAGCTCATTCCTTTGCTTTATTTCACGCTCTTTTTTTAAATACTTCCGTTCTATTTTACAATTGGGGATGTGACCCCACTCTTACTCAATTTTTCAAGGCGGGGCCTCTCCAAGAAAAGGGGGCGATAAAACACCGATCGATCTTTGGGGTGACCTCAATCCTTTTCCTGTTTTTTTTTCTTTTTATAAAACCGGACAAATGGGAACCACTCCGGATCGGAGTCTCCGTGACGCCACATTGCACATTAAGAGCAAGACGGATGAGGGCAGATCGAAGGGGGATTTAAAGCGAGAGAAATAAGCTGCCTGAATTTTGGAGACTTTCAGTTTTCGGGCTCAAATATGGATTCGAGTTCGGAGAACAGGCAGTTTAAAGGGTTCCAAATCAAACACCACTGTTCAAAAACTTTAGCTCATTTGCCCTGCTCTAAATGAAATTTTATAGCTTATTAACTCCGTTTCAAGTGGATCACCGCCTTGGCAGGCCAGAGCGGCCTGATGATCAATCGACTAGTGCTCTGGCCTTTGGTACCATAGTCTTCAGGTTCCAATCCTGGCGGTGGCATGGATGCTTGTGAGTGGTATGGAATCCCTGTTAAATTGTAGGTCCTGGTCTATTTATCTCTCGTGTGCCCAAAATGATCATAGAGTTTCAAACCCCCCCCAAAAAAGAAAGAAATTGGTAGGCCAGTGTAGGTCCCTGCTACGATCGTAATTTGGAACATTCGCTCCAGTAAATAGGACTTCCTCTCCTCATAAACCTCTTCCAGATAAGAGAATGAGACAAGCGTGTCGGTCTCCCTAACCAATTATAAACTGGTTTGTCTCAGTGGGGATGGAATCCTCGGAGGGACTCTCTGTACTCTAAGAGACGCGTCCCAACCAGAGAACGAGACAAGCGAGTAGTACAGTATGCGTCATTCCGAGTGTCCCAGTTTGACTGCGATAAACGAGCCACCGTATCTCTCGCTGCGAGTGACGTGCAGAAAGAACCGACTTTGGTTGGAGTTGACAGTTGAATCACTACACCGAGTGGCTGGCGCTCTGGCTCTCGGTATCACAGGTTTCGGGTTCGAATCCCGGCGGTGCTATGGATGTTTGTCGTGTTTCGAAATCCACTTTAAGCCGTAGATCCTAGTCTCATATGTCATGTCCATAGAACGTCACTTAGCCCAAGTAGTCTTCTTCTCACCCACATCATTCTCCAACTGTAAAGGGACAACTTAGTTCTAGGCACAGTGATGTAGTGTGGTGTAGTAGTAGTAGTTGAATCACTATTCTGCACTAAGACAAACCTGTTTATAACTGGTTCTCGAGAACTACTCGCTTGTCTCATTCTTTCGTTCCAGTTTTTTCCGTATATAAAAGGGATTTCTCGAGGACGACATTTTAGATCAGCTGTCACTCGCAACGAGTGGTATATTTCTGGATACTCAGAACGAGAACAACTCGCTTTAATCGTCATCTTGCCTGGAAGTGACTATAGAATCCAATGAAAGGATCTGAATCCCTATTTTCAGGATTTATCACTCTTCTCCTCCATGGGAATTGTTGGTTTAGCTCCTTTGCTAGTTAAGAGATGCTATTTTTCTCTGTTAATCACATTCTCTAATTTGTATAAAGCAGTAATGTATCAAATTCAGATAATTCGTATTTTAAAAATGAATGCTGCAGAAATACTCTGCACGTAATCTTTAATATTTACAGATATTATTCATTATATAAATAAATTTTTCAAAAAACATCTTCATTAAAATATGTTTCATCTAAAATTGGCATTCATTTTTTGTGTAGGAAGCAAAATAATAATAATAATAATAATAATAAAAAATAAAAAATAAAAATTTTTAAGAGAAATGATCTTGAAATAAAAAAAATTATAACAAAAGATTGTGGTTCATCTAACGCACCGTGAGATCTTCACGGTAAACTTTCATTGGCATTTGTTATTTTACAGGAGAAACCCGGAAAACTGCATTTATTATCGGTTCAGTATGACTCTCCTACTTGCCACAGTATCTTCCCGTTATTGAAAACTGAAGTTCCCTCTCCAGACTATTTGAAATTTCTGTCCCTTACAACAACTACGAACTTAAAATTTTTAATTTCACAAGCTTAATGTAATCAAAAATGTGAATCATAATTATAATTAAGTAATGTCAGAGTACTTCCGCTACATATGATCTATTAAGTGAACTCTAAAAAAAAAGCACTGTTCTAAAACAATGTACATATAAATTAAAACATATGATTTTAATTTGTATGTACTTTTTTTTTTTTAAATAGAATTCATTCATCTAAGTTTTCTGAATCTTTGATAATTTTTCGTCATTGTCGTTTTGATATAACTGTCCATTTTGTGTTCTCAGAATCATTTCTGTATTAAAAGTTTGCACCCCAACAGACTGAAATTAAATTTGCACGCATGTGCAACGATTTAATATAATGTTTTTAGAAAAAACGAACCAAAAATGGGTGTAGCAAGAATCGAATTTTTCTTTTATTCATAAGAGTTGTTTTTGGACTCACTTATGAGTCCAATGAATTATGAAAGGATTTCACTTTTGTCATATATTTCTTTGCCTTCGTTATTCTTGCATTCGTATAGTTCTTCACAAAAAGAAAAAACAAACTATGACTAAAAAACTAAGAAACTATGAAGTGGAAAAAAAAAGAAGAAAACTATGAAACTTTGAAATATTTGGAAAACTATAAACGAAAAGAAAATCCGTGAAACTAGGAAGGAATAATTTTATGAAACTACTTAGACCTGAACTTGAAAGAAGTCTTGAACTACGAAATCTATATAAAGAACGATGAATTATAGAAACCAATGAACTATAAAAAGTTTGAAGAACATTCCTTTTATTAATGCTTATTTTTGATATACATGATCTTTGACCTTTTGTGAATGACAATTTATGATCTATAGAAATAGATATTCCGGATCTTTCATGCACAGATACTTTATATAACACTGACTCATTCTTCGGACTTACACTTGAAAACATCAGAAACATACGTCTAACCCTTGCTCCTATTAGAGGAAACTTCGACTGGCTTACGAGTGTTGGAGTTTTGCCAAAAGTTTGTTTAGGATTTAGAAAAGATGATAAATAGAGACCTTGGGAGAGCGCAGCAGGGGGGAGGGCATTGAAAGGAAGGGGAAGGGAATTTATTGGGAAGTGGAAAAGTTTGAGCTTTTGAATGTCCATCTGAATTCTTCTGCTAGGTATTTAATAAAAGAGTCTCATTTTAATTGAGTACATTTTAATAAATATTAGTATGCTCTTATATTTATTACTATGGGGCAGGAATGACAGAGTGGCTTGCGCTCTGGCGCTCGGTACCATAGGTTTCGGACTCGAGTCCAGGCGGTGCCATGGATGTTTGTAGTGGCTCGGAATCCACTTTAAACCGTAGATCTCAATCTAATATGATCGTAGAGCGTTGCGGGGTACTGTTACTCCACGTCCGTAGCTTATCTTCAAGCTACACGCATCTCCTGGGTAGTGCTAAAATGAGTAACGTCGGTGCAGTGCGTGCCTTAAGGCATCGATGAAAATTGTCTAAGTGTTTGCCAGCTGCATTAGAACAAAAAAAAATATTTATTACTATTATATTTAATTTTAATTTATTCTCGCTAATTTTTATTATTAAATTAATTTTTATTATTGAAATATTTAACACATCACTTTCTTATCAGGTTATTCTTAGTATATCAAAATGTCTTTTTAGCCAAAAAAAAAAAAAAAAAAGATGTTACAGTAGGATAATGGAAGAAAAAAAAAACGCTTCACACGAAATACTTTTTAATTTGGAAATAAAATGACATTCAAAGAAAGTTTTTCACCCTGGGAAAATTTCTTTCAGATGAAACTCCGCCTTTAAAAAAATAAAGTAAATTATGCAAGACGAAAAAAGGAAATGTATTCATATACATTTTTTTTTTAATTTTGAAACTGTAAGTGACATCATTTTTTTTATGTGGACGGAATCGAACTCATTTCAATTTCAGAAAGGCATACACTAACCTCACTATTTCTGCTATTCACTTGATTTAAAATGTATAATTACGTCATTAATAAGCGAAATGGAATCTTTACTATTAATTAAAAAGAGAAATTCAAAACATATCAATTTACTTTTTAAACCTTCTTTTTTACATGAATGCGATTATTTTAAAAGAACCCATCATGGATTATTAATTAATTCGGCTATGAATTCAAACCGAGGTACTTGATTAAAAAATGAATTTTTCACGATGAAATCTGTGAATAAATAATATAAATGGGGATTAGTTAATTAAAATCCGATACTATATTTTAGGCTAAAATATTTTTTCCCAATAAAATCGCCTCACTTTAAAATACGACCTTTCTAATTCTATTCAGCCTGATTCCCAAAGTTAAAAAAATCTCCTTTTGATTAGATTGGTAAACATAATCCCTTAAAAATCCATATAAGTATGAGTATATTGCATGAGTATTTCATCTACAGATGGAACAGTTTACAACTTAAAAGCAAAACAAAAAAATCTTCATTTATAGGCTTTCTATTTCTATTAAATATCAGCAACAAATGCTTATTCTCAGAAAAAGATGGTCGGTTTAGTTTTTCCCATCTTAATTCAGTTATTTGGTTCATTTGAACAGCGACTGGCCGTTGTCAGATGAGTTGCATGGCTTCCTGCATTGTACAATGCAAATGTCATTTACTTTCTTTTAAAAGTCATGAAGGTCGTTTTTATTTAAAATGTTGTAAAGTTGTCGAGATGCAAATCCATGAGAAAAATAATAAAAGCGTATATAAAATATTTAATTCTATGAAATCCTTCGACAAAATAATAGAAATGTCAGATACGAATAAAGAAACGCCAAGAATCCAATCATGTTCAATTTCTTTACAATAAAACAAAAATGCTGTTAATATAACTAATTAACGTATTTAAATGAGCTGTAATGCGTCGTAATGAGTAAATGCGTTAGAAAATCACAGTGCACTTTGAATAGGATAGTTTTCAGAAAATTCTAGTGAAACTCAAATAGAATGTTAAGGAATTGGCTTCTAATGAGGAAAAAAATGCACTTGTATTATATACACACCGGTGAATATAATTAATTATGTAAATATTACCTATTTGATAAACAGCATATTCATTTTGTAAATTTAAACTAATTAATTCAATGAAAAGCCAGTTTATAGAATACAATGTAATTGAATGGACAATATACAAGCATATCATCAGTAGACTGAGTTACGAACAAGTTCTTTTTTTTTACAAAAAAAAAAGTTGAATGTAACGTATTAAATATAACTAACTCAACTAAATATTTGCTATTCAAAATATAATCTTTATTATTTGCAACAAATTTCAATACCTGTTAGTTATAAAAAAAAAATCTTTTAAATGCAATGTTTTCAAAAACGAAGGAAAAATTAACAAATTATGATTGACGAATTTCTTTTCATTGGAATTTAATAAAATTTCCTTGGAATTTAAAAAAAAAATCCTTAATCAAATACTGCTTCAAAAATCAGATATAAAAGGAAAAACAAGAAGCTCATGTTTTGTCATTAAAATATGCACACAACAGAAGCATGACAAAAAGCATAATATCCGAGTTGGACTCGTGTTCTGCTTCCATAAGAAGTAGGAGCGCCGCCAATAACAGCTGTGCTGACACAACACAGAGATGTTCCGCCTTCAAAACGATGATGATGAATAGCTCAGCAGTCACTGGCAGTAAACTCATTGCAGTGCCATGCAGTTTGAATTAGGGGTGGAGAAGTAGACCAAACAAAGTTCCGACTCCCGAATCGGACTTTTTATACCGACTCTTCTCCGTTAGTTCATGTGCTGTGATCTTCAATGATGGATTTAAAAGAATGTGTTGAAATAAATTCAATGATTTTTAATGAACTCATATAACTTTAAAGATGTAATGTTTACATTCATTTGAGTTTATCAATTCTCGTGCTTCAAATTTGCTTACAAACAAGTAATTTAAAAAAAAAAAAAATTTTAAAGTCAATTCCTATTTTTTTTTTCACTCTATTGCAGAAAGTCCTTTATAAATAATTTTCATTCCTTTTTTTTTAATTTTACCTGGCGCCATATATTGGTAGATACATGCAACTTAAATCTCAAATTAATTAATTAAATTTAATGAATGAATTAGTATTTGAAAAGACTGTATTAACATCCAGTGTCATCCACTACAAGTTCAAAACAAAATGTATTTGAAGTCGAGTGGAGGAATAAAAAGTGTTTTATGAACGATTGAAAATGTGAACAAGATATAGAGGGAGAGTGTGAGCTAATAAAAGGAATTGAAAAAGAAAGTTCATATCTTATAAAAACTAGAGTACTAAATGAACAGTTACCAACGTATTATAGAATAGCTTAAGACAAGCACAAGAAAACTGTACATTTAAAGCACAAAGATGCTCTGTTTGTAATAATATTCAGTCTTATTTGTTCTCAATAATAGAATAGCTTCTATTAAATCTTCTTTCATAGTGGACCCAAGACAACTTTTTATAAGCCCTAAAGACGAAAAAAGTCTCTCGACTCTTACTTAATTTGATGGTAAAGCTTTGTCTTTGCTACTCGCTGTTGCTTTTTGTATGAAAGAATATGAATGGAATGATCTCCTTAACATTTAAATGCTATTATGAATTCCTAGAATTTTGGAAAAATAATTTTTATTTTTTAAGAGTCGGACCTTTTGTACCGACTCTTCTCCGTTATTTCATGTACTGTGATCTTCACTAATGGATTTAGAAGCATGTGTGAAATAAGTTCAATGGCTTTTAATGAATTCATATATCTTCAAAAATGTAGTGTTTGCACTCAGTTGAGCTTGTCACATTCTCGTTTTTTAAATTTGCTTACAAAAAAAAAAAAAGAAATTTCATATCTTTATAAAAACCAGAGTACTAAATTAACAATTACCCACATATTATAGAATAGCTTAAGACAAGCAAAAGAAAGCTGTGCATTTCCAGCACAAATATGGTCTGTTTGCAATATATTCAGTCTTTATTTGTTCTCAATAATAGAATAGCTTCTATTAAATCTTTCTTCACAGTGGATCCAAGATAGCTTTTTTGTAATTTACATTTTGATGTTCTGAACAGGGAAAATGTAAAATATTCAAATAAATTCCACCGTTTACAGTGCAGCAGCCGATTTTTACATATCCATCATCATGTATGCAGACATCGTATACCGTATTCATTCATCACTGATTATGGCGCTTGATATAAAATTGTATTCATACCTATCCGTTTGTAGGTTTGATATAAATGAATCCGAATGTTTCTTCACATGCGGGCATGGAGCGATTGGGTGGTTGCCACTCATCCAGGAATTTTGTTCGAGATTAGACACTGCACCGAATGGTCCCATACGTACACAAGGAGTGGACCCGGTTTATTAGCATTTTAAGAAGGAATCGGTTGGAACGGGTGTCCCTTGTTGTTCTCATTTCGAACTGAAGTGACATAAGGAACCAACGCTGGCTCACGGAAGCATTCTAAAAGTATCGCCAAACTAGATTGTCTCCATGAATTAGATAGCGGCTTGATGGCCAACTGGCTAGCGCTCCGGCCGTTGGTACCGAAGGCTTCAGGTTCGAATCTTGGCGGTAGCATGGATGTTTGTGAGTGGTTCGGAATCCCCGTTAAACTGTAGGACCCGGTCTGTTAACCTAAACTGTGCACAAGAGGACCGTAGAGCGACAAACCAAACCAAACCTTGAATTAGATTGAAAACACCCACGCATGAAGAGGAAGAGAACTTTGTCTGGAATGATCTTTAACTCATCGAAGTTTTTTTCCCCCTCATTTTTCAGTAAAGTTATGAAATTTTTCCCAACTCTTTTTAAGAAGCAGTAGGCGCTATTTTCTTTCATTGGTATTATTTTTACTTTATGGGACTTTTGCTTACCGTGCATTTTGATTCTCCTTTTATCTCCCCCCCCCCTTCCCCTATCATCCGAGAGAGTGGCTTCATCCATCTTCATTTCCACTTCATTAAGTCGAGCCACTCGACAACTGCGCCAAATGCATCATCCATCAGATAAGTCGCGATAGAACTTCGCTTTAGCCACATTCACTTCGGTAAATAAGTGGAGCTCAACCACAACTCAATTAGGAAGAACTAACTCCCTTATACATTATTATTCCATATCGAGAATAAAACAATCTGATTATTGGACTGAAATATGTCTTGGGCGAAAGAAAAAAATCTGTAAAATACTCATAACCCCCTCCCCTTCTTAAATATTATTGTACAAAACCTCCTTAAATACATAAAATTGAATTAAATTCAACATTCATTAAGTATTAAAATATAAAAAAAATATATATTTAACATTAAATATCAATTTTCACGTCGTCAATCATCAATAAACTCTGCATTTCAGCATTCTGTAATGACTTTTTAAACTGATTTCACATTAAAAATGCACGCATTCCATTATTAAATTCAACTTCTTGTTCAATTTTTCACAAAAAATGACTCTATTCATTCAATCTCAGTCATGCTGAGAAATACTGCTTCATGACGGACTATGTTTTGTAGCGCCATCTGTTGACGAATTTGAAAACAATTTGTCTATGATTATTGGAGCTGTGATATATGTTATACCAATGCTAACTGTGAAGTAAATTGTTTTTCTAGGATTCATCTAGGAATTCTTTGAACTTAAAATAGATTTTGGTAAAACTATTATATATATATATATATATATATATTGTTTAATCAAAACTATATTTTATAATATATATATATAGATAGATAGATAGATAAAGAAAGAGAGAGAGATTTCTGTCAAAGTAAATTCAAAATATAACACTGCAGAAGACTTAATAAAAACTTCAATTACGAAAAAAAATTTAAAAATATTTAATTTCTTTATTATAGAAAAAGATTCTCAGGTATTTTAATAATAGCTTGTCTCATTAGATAGGTCTCATGCTATCTGTAGCAAAAATTAGTTTCATAACAAATAATAATGTATGCATATTTTTCATGGCTTTAGTTTCTTATTACAGTAAAAACATATATATTAATGAAATTTTATTCATAAAAATTTTCATAAGGTCCATTTATAAATTGAAAATTTTTAATAAGTCTTAAAATAACGAAACCATACTATATTAAAATACCGCCTAAATGACATCTCCTTCCCTATAGCTCCACTCTTTTTTTACTCCACTTGCCAATTTTTCATACGATCTGTGGTCGGACTATAGCACTTTTTTAGTTTATCCTGAGCATCACTAATGATTGCCATTGTTAGTTTAGTGATGGATAGATAGAAATAATATATAGATGTCTTCTGATGGTTGCTAATCCATATTTACATGTCTCGAGAAAGAAAATCTCTTAAAACTCTCGATAGGTGTCCTGGCCGCGTAAATACGACAAACAGAAGCTAGCATAGTCAACACTGAACATTCTTTGGTAGAAGCAATGGCTGCAGCCCACCCATAAATAGTTTCGAACTTCAGCTCTCCCTGTATACCAACAGAGCTCGTCGCTACTAGGCCATCCATCAACCTCAGTGACCCATAGAAGAATCATTCTTGATAATGAATAAGATATTATTTTTATGTTTACGAACATTACTGAAGGAAAAAATGATTAAATATGTAGGATATCTTGTCCTTCACTTAACACACAAAAATGTTGCAAATTACCATCCAGTATCTTCTAATGAAGTGGATGGCCCAGTTATATTTACATATATAAACAATTTATAAAATTTAACATTAGTAATAGCAATTTTGCTTCCTTTTCTAATAGTAATTTAAAGTTTCCTTTAGCAAACAACAAACTCCATGTAATCAAGCACTTGAAAAGATATATTATACACTAAAGTGCTCCTTTAGGAAGCATTCCTTTGCCACAAACTATTGAAACTAAATCAAATAAATGAATCGACTGACTTAAAGATGGTAAAACTTGAAGCAGAAATTCACATACTTGTTCCTCCCTCTTAGCTATTGAGCACCCACGCAGTACAGAAGTTAAATGGGATGGTTCGAATACTTGGCTCATAAAGCCTTCTGTCGTGACTTACAGAAATTTCTTTTACTATTAATATAGAGGGATCATTGAATACTGATGAGCCTTTCCACCGGTTAATTAATCCAATCAGGAGAGACAGAACAAACATACCAAGTTCAGAAATGAGTGATTTAACTCTTGAGATTCTCTGCTCATTGCAACAAACCATTGAATTCAAAAGTGTCAGAAAAGGCGTCAAATGAATTTAAAAAGCTTTGAAGATGGGTCGTTCATTTCAATGAGGCATGGAATTCAAAGAATTTTGATTTTTCGAAGAGAGCTCTTTTGAAACATTGCAGAAATCCATCTAATGGTTTTATTTGCGAAAATGGAATCATCAAAGCACTTTGCAATGTACAAAGTGCGTGTAAAGGCGATCATAATTTAAGCATTTGTGATGATAATTTAAATGGTTATGTAATGAAATGAATTGCTTTTATTTTAAGCATTAATAATTGTATATGAATGAAAGAATTTTTTTTTTTTCGTAAATAATTTATTTGTCTTACAAATTTGTTCACAGCATTAGGATTTACATTGGATGAATAAATTGCGGCTTTTGAATTGCGAGGCAACTCTGCGACTTTGTATCGTGAATAAATTAAAAACGAAAATATTTAAACATTAAAAATACAGATGCTTTAAAACATAAAATAATTAATAGTATAAATAAGACAAACATCTTTTTCACATTGAAGTTTCATCTTTTCTTTGGTCAGGGAACTCAAATTCCAAATAACATACCAGAAACAGAAAATTATGCTCTGAGAAATATGTTTAAATAGGATTAACAGTCCTGCGGTTACGTGGTATGTGAAGTAGAAATTGGAAAACTTCCAGCACATATATTAGCCCACAAATTCAATATATATATATATATATATATATATACGAGAGAGAGGAAATTCACTTATAATTTCCTATAATTCCTTATTTATTTAACATCCTTTTTTGTTAGTCCCAAACAATTTCCTATACTTGTCATCTTAAAAAAATCCCAGATTTAATGTTATTGGTTTGAAGTATTTCTTGCATTTAATGCTTAACTCATTGCGGTTTCTCTAAAATAGTGAGTAAAGGCTGTGATGGAAAAAAGAAAGGACCAATATTATTTTACTTGACTACATATTAGAACAAACCTGCTATTCCTTAGATTTATGAGGTTAAAAAGCAAATGATTTGCTTTGTTGGAAAAAGCAGAAATTTTTAGTAAAATCAAAAAATAAAAATGACCTTAAAACCGATTACAAAAAATGATGCATAAATTCCGAAAAATTTCGTACACTTAAAGTAATATGCTATTTTGCAAAAGATTTTAAGTCAATAAATAATGGGAAAATGAGCTAGAAACAGAAAGACTGAATTCGTGATCAAGCAAACTTTAATCATCTTATTGGATTATGCTGCAATGATTCGAATGTGAATTATATAAACCAACTTGAGAAAAAATATCTCTTCTGACGATGGAATCTTTAGGCAGAAAAAAGTCAATAAACGTAACATAAAGCCTTAGTAATTTTGCATGGATTAATTTATTTTATTATGGTATTTATAAAACAATAATAAATATTAACTCTATAAATATATATAAAATAGTTGTTTCAAATGGATTAAGACATTCATTTTTTAGATTTATATTTAGCATTTTTTTTTTTTTTTTTTTGCATGGGCGAGTCAAAAAATATATTTCTTGTTAGAGATGCTTTTTCCAGCGTTAAAAGCGATGAATTTAAATGTAAGAAGACATAAAATTATTGTAATGAACGGATCCAACATAGACTAATTTCGAGTATGATCTAGTTTCTGATACAAATGTCGTAACATCAGAAATTTCGAAGTGATTTAATAAATGACACTTCGGATAGTTCGAAAGAAGATGAAGGACATGGAAATTCTCTTTGCGACAGAAGCCATAGAAGCCTTAGAGAAAGCAATATTTTAAATATATATATTCTAATGCAGCCGGCAAACACTTAGACAGTTGTCTTGGATGCCTTAAGACCAGCGCTGCATAGGCGTTACTCACTTAGCGCTACCCAGGAGGTGCGTGTAGCTTGGACGCGGAGTAATAATACCCCCGCAACATTCTACGATCCTATTAGACCGGGACCTACGGTTTAAAGTGGATTCCGAAACACTACAAATATCCAGGGCACCCCGAAACCTGTGGCATCGAGCACCAGTCCCTCGGCCATCAGGCCCCTATTTTAAATATATATATATATTAAAATTAATGCTTTCACTTTTATTCACATATCTATGAACAAGATACATTCTGTAATTGTGGCCATCCCACAGAAAAAATAAGCTATCAATCCATAGCTACTTTTCAACATCAGACGTAGCTATTTTCGATTCCTTTTTCAAATCCTTCGGTTAGCTCACACTCTCCCTATATATATATATCTTGTTCACATTTTCAATCGTTCATAAAATACTTCTTGTTCATCCACTCGAGTTCGAATACATTTTTTTTTTTTTGAACTTGTAGTGGATGACACTCAATGTTAATACGGTTTTTTCAAATATTAATTCAGTCATTAAATTTAATTCATTAATTTAAATTTTTTTTAGATTTAAGTTGCATGTATCTACCAATAGAGGGCTCCCGATAAACTTTAAAAAAAATGAATGAAAATTATTTATAAGGGACTTTCTGCAATATAATGTGAAAAAAGTAGGAATTGATTTGAAATTATTTTTCTTTATATTACTTGTTTTGTTATTTTCACTTAGTCAATTTAGCTTACGATGATATGTCGTGCGCAATTTTTTGTTCTCTTTTATGTCTGGTACCACATTCTGCATATCTATAATTCTCACTTCGCCTGCTACTTCTCTCGCATTAAAGGTAGCCATTTCATCCCGGCAAATTGTCATCAGCTCCTCGTTTCCAAATGACCCTTTCTCCAGCTGTCGCGACCACCCTTGCTCAGCAATTGGAACCGCAACTGGAAACGAATCAGGGCAAAGAAACGTGTCTCGTTAGCCACCGCCTGGCAGAGAGGAAGGGGTGGGGGGGGGGGGGCGATCGAGTCTAAATAAATAGACGGCGGTTAACGAGGCGAGAAAATTAAAAGATATCAAGGAGCAGTACCTGCTCGTAAATCATTGTTCTTAATAACATCGATAAGACGGTGGCAGATGGAACGGCGAGGGGCGGTTTCCATATTACGTCTCCGCCATCGAACGATCGCACTGCTTGAACAGAGATCGGAACGAGTGAGGAATGTTTGGAAATATAAAGAAAATTTAAAAAAGTTTATTGAAAGGCAATGAAATTTTTATTTCGCTTTGCAATTCAATATTGCGCCTTTATGTGAAACTCAGTAGCATTTTCAGTTTGCCACAGAGCAATATCAAGATTTATTCGGGCATTCATTCTTTTTTTTTCCCCTCAATTCTCTTTATTATCATTTGCCGATGACAATAGTGCGGTTCTTATTAAAAACTTTCAAGACTAGTAACCTTAATAAAGAAAATCAACGAATACACTTGTAGTAAGATTTAAAACATCCATTTTGGAAGTATAAGAAATTAATAAAAACTAAGCACTTAACTTTTAAGACTCTATATTTGGAACATCCTGACTTTTGAATCTCTGTTTAAAACTTGGCGTGCCAACCGATCCAACTTATAGGCCTATAAATCATTGTACTTCATTCAATTCCTTCTATTAGCTCACACTCTCCCTATTTTATATTTTGTTCACATTTTCAATCGTTCATAAAATACTTTTTATTCATCCACTCGAGTTCAAATACATTTTTTTGTTGAACTTGTAGTGGATGGCACTTGATGTTAATACAGTTTTTTCAAATGTTAATTCATTCATTAAATTTAATTAAATAATTTTAGTTTTTTTTTAGATTTAAGTTGTATATATCTACCAATAGAAGGCGTCAGATAAAGTTAAAAAAATGAATGGAAATTATTTATAAAGGACTTTCTGCAATAGAGTGGGAAAAAAGTAGGAATTGACTTTAAAAAAGTTTTTTTTTATATTACTTGTTAATATCTCTGTATTCAAAAAGAGGAGAACTGTCGAAACGATCGCTATTAGTAGAGATGGAATAAATTGGATTCACCAAAGTTTAGTAAAGTAGTCAAGGAGCTTTGCTGATTTTAAAGTCGCATTTAAGTGTAACAATACCAAATGATAAAAAATAGATTTCTTTGAATATTAAAAGTTCTCTTTAATATTAAATAATTTTTTGGTCACATTTTAAACAGTTTGATTATGGCGAATTTATTAAGACATTTTGTTAAAATTAAATAAATCAATATTACCAATTAAATATCCATCTATTTCAAATTTATTTAAGTTGGCTTTCGTATTATAAAAAGATTACATTGTTAGTTTAATAAAGATTGTTTCTAAACTAGCACATTTTTATTAACTACCTCTATTTCTTTGAGCTTGTATTCTTCAAATTTTTATCAGAAATTTCAAGCTCAGTTTCAAAGAGAAACTATTTGGAGAATTCTGCGTCATTAAATTCTTCTCGTAAATTAAAGCATTGGCCAGTCCATAAATTTTTATTGGCTATATTTTTAAACCTCATTATTTCCTCCCCGGTGATTCTGCTTGGAAAGAAAGGAAGAAAATAATCAGAAAGCTAAAAGAAAAAAAGGTTGGGTTTAACATTTTTGATAATCATAACATTTAAAAAAAGAAAAATGAACATATTTTCATATGTAAAACATTTCGTTTGTTGTTTGCGTTGTTTTAGAAATATTTTTTACATATAATTTTCAAAACATATTTATATAAAAATGTGTGCATTTTTATCGTGATTCAAAAACGTGAGAATCATAGATAATTTATAAAATAAAATATATCCTATGCCTTGAAATATCCAGAGGAACAGGATATAAAAAAGTATTCAGTTGTCACTGAATATCATTCCGAATGAGTTTTCAAAAACAAGGCATTTTTTTTCAAACTGGTGCTTCAAACTAATTTTATGTAAAAATGTCAGGTAAGAGAACTCAGATTACAAATCCATGAAATATTGAACTGATAAACGAACAACAACATGTTAAAGAATTTATTTCATAAAAAAAAAAAAAGTACTCTACCCCTTCTAATTGTTTTTATTTTTGCTTTGTTTCAAAGACGATTGAGTTGAACCTCAGTCATTCCAATAACGCAGATTTGACTCAATTGCAGTTTTAATGATGTAATTTCACTTACTGCAATTTTTATTAAAAAATGTCATCAATTACTTCCTATAAATGCTGTCAAATCTAGCAATTATGTTTTCAAAAAATTTTGGAATATTATTTAAAATGCATAATATCATCTATTTGTTTTGATTATTCAGCAAGATTGCCAATCCATTTAATTAAACCCATAAAGATACCGACTCACTGCAGAAATAACTTCTTATTTACAGAGGAGAACGGAAATTAAGCTTCTTGAGCTTTTATAGTTGCACTCATATTTCTAATTATTGCATACATCTACGAGACTTCACTAAAAGTTATTCAATTCTTAAGGCTAGAGATTTTAATAAATGAATTCTTTTATATGAAAACAACTTTTCTTAATTTCTACTTCTTCTTTTTGGTAACTTGTCATTTATACATTATATCGAAATAACGAAGGAAATCTTTTAATGCTTGAAATATCTAAGAAATAGAATCAATTTTTGAATAAATTTTTCCTATTGAATGAGTCTATCATGCTCGTAAGGCTATTTTATCAAAATGAATCTGTGTGGTTTTTTTTTTAACTCCGTTATTAATTTTTTACGAGTTTTATGGAACTGAATAAACTGCTGCCTTTATTATCTACAATTAAGATGGGTTTCTTGTTATCATAAATAGACTTAATTTTTTTGCATACACCCACCAAGACCCTTAAAAAATATATAAACGCATTATTGAGTGAAAACTCAAAAGAATATAGAAAACAAATGGCTTTGTTAACCGTGTTAAAAATTATATTTGCTTTTTAACCACATTACTTCTTAACAGGCATTGTTTTCATTTCACTTTCATTTATTTCTACTATGTTAAATTCATGAAAAAATACAAAGTTGCACTAACTCTGTAAGCGACGAAATGCTTGTTGTTGGGGCATTGTATTTTTGGAATAAACAGAACTTACCATCTCGAAAAGTTTCATGAAAAGTCATCATAAGTAGTGACAAAATCCGCCCATTAGGAGGGGGTAGGTATTTTAATATTTCTTACTTATGCAGTACTTTTTGTAAAAATTCATTTTAAAGCTAATTATTTTAAGCATTAAAAGATTTCGTACATCCATTTGATGTAATGTATAAATCTCCCAAGTTAACCAAAAAGAACTGGAACAAAAAACAAAAACGAGTACCTCATAAAAGGATTCATTAATTGCAATCTCCAAGACTAATTTTTAGCGGGGAATCAGGTTTGAATGAGATTTTTTTTAGTGAAGTTTTTAAGTACGACGGAAATTGTAGAACAACTAAAAGTTCACGAAACATAATTTCCGTGCTGTTACAAAATCCACATTTTTTGAAAAAAAATAAGTGAATGAAAAAACACTGAAGCACGACGACCCTCCAGGGATCCATCCAAAAACTGTGACGCGGGGGAGTGGATTCAACTCACCTCGACATCCCCTCCCCCTCCCCCACTAATGGTGGCCATTCGCTCCTGTTCCAGAAAGCATAATGAATACCTCGGGGTCCTTATTTCCCGGGGGAACATTTTCATTTTGCCATCCTCCCCTTTCTCCCCCCTCCCAGAATCCATTTCGATGATAAGACACATCAACCTGAGAAACATTCCCCCCCCCTCCCATCCCCCTCCGCTTTCTTCGACGACCCCCGTTTCCATATTCCCGGAATACTCCTCTTAATATCCGGTCAGAAATCCAGAAGGAGATCCGGTAGGGATAGAGAGACAAGAGTGGCTCGGAGATCAGGGGAAAGGAGGTTGTTTTCAATGTTCTTTCTCCCTTTCTTTATTTAATAAAGCGGGGATTGTATGTAGTGTGTCGTTATGGACGGTGTCTAGGGGGGGGAATAAGCCCCCCACCTGGTTTTTTATGGATTTAATTAAGATCTTTGCGGCAAGCACAATGTCTTACGAGTTATTGAATCATAAGGTCGCGCATTCCAAATGAGGTGATTCTGAATAACAGATTGCGGAGCTCAGTTTCAGTTTTGCCAGACAATAAGTAGAATTGCGTGTTATTTATGAGTTGGCGACAAAGTGGTAACACAAGAATGTGTTACTGGCTTTCCGCAAATGATTTCTACAATTAATTTCTTGCTCTGGTGCTTTCTTATCATCAGTGGTAGCTTTGTCTCGAGAATTACCTTCAATTGGATGTTTCCAGGGAAATATTAGGAAAAAAAGGAAGAAAAAAAAATGATCCATCAGTTTTGTGCTGCTGTTAAGATATTTTGCTTAGGCTTCCATAGAGGTTTAATTGTCTAGAAAAAAGACTTCAGCTAAAAGCAAGTAGAAATATATCAGGTGTATTTATTCTTCATTAAGTCATAGTATACGTTTATGAATTCAGATATGGTAAATAAAACAAGAAAAACAAATGTTTGCCGCTGTAGTAAATATAAAAGCTTCCTATCTGACGTTCCTAGCTTCCTATTAAGATCTTTGCAGCGGGCACAATGTTTTGCGAGTTATTGAATGATAAGGTTGAGACACACGCGCATTCCAAATGAGGTGATTCTGAATAACAGATTGCGGAGCTCAGTTTGAGTTTTGTAAGACAATAAGTGAGAATTGGTTGTTGCTTATTATGAGTGGGCGACAAAGTGGTAACACCAGAATGTGCTACTGGCTTCCCCAAATGCTTTCTGCAATGAATTTCTTGCTCTGGAAACTTATCATCGGTGATGGCTGTTGTCTCTAGAAACACATTCAGTTGAATGTTTCCAGGAAAATATTGGGTGGAAAATTGATCTGTCAGTTTTGTGCTGCTGTTGAAATATTTTTATCAGACTACCATAAAGGCTTAACTGCCTAGAAAAAAAAAGGAGCTAAGCTAAAAGCAAGTAAAAATATATCATGTGTATTTATTGTTCATTAAGTCATAGCATGATTAACTAACTATTACTAATTGACTCAGCAATGCCTTTCTATCTTTAAATCTCCCTATAATATCATATATATATATATATATATGAATTCAATAAATTGACCCACTCTGTAAATACCCCTGGCACTCATAAGAACAAACAGTTATGTTTTAAGCGAAATCTGTCGAAGAGTTTTTGAGTCTATAGGGCACATACCAACATTGTTATTTATTTATATAGATTTAGAATTTTATGTTGGGCGAACATACAGTCTGATTTAATGTAGTGCTTAGTTATACGGATTCTTTTGGTGAAGAATTAACTACATGAAAGTCTTAAAATTATAAACAAAATTAGAAATTCATTCTAATATTCTTAATTTTTTCAGTTACAATTTCTTATAAAATGAATCCTGACAAGAAAACTTATGAAGTCTGATTAAAACACTTTCTCGAATGTATCAAAGAAATGGGTATTGTTATCAACGAATTTCAACGAATACGAATCATTAAGTATTTTTTTTTTCAGAAAACATTTTTCTATACTTGAGGACAGTATTAAAATATTTTTTTAATGCGCAAAAATGAACCTTTTCTACGATATTTACAATATAAAAATAATTAAGAAACTTAAAGCCAAAAATCATTTAGAAAAAGTATACATTGCTTACTGAAAATAGAAAAAAAGTTTCATACATTTTTTTTAGTCAATATAAATTTATCAATTTTTAAAATTATTTTCTATTGAATGTAGAAAGCCTTTTCGAATTATGATTTTAGGATTATGCAAATTCATTTAATGTAATTTAATAAAAAAAACTGTTTCTCTTAAAATAGTAATTACCGTGACTTTGCCTACTTTCGATTTGCAAATAAAAAGATAAGTTTTTACAAAGATATCTTGTAAGACTCAAAAAGAATCTTTCGAAACGATGAGATAAATAAAATGAAACTGAATTGATGGATGAAATTAACTAATGACTTATTCTATTCGAAATTACATATTACAATACTCTATTCGAAATTACAATACTCTATTCGAAATATTAATTGATAGCAGTGGAAATAACCTGAACACGTTTCATAATGTTCACGTATTTTACTTAACCTGAGGTAATAGATTAGATTTTAAGTAATCTATCAATACCATTTTAAGCAAACGGTCATAAATTATTTGCCGATAGGGAATATGATTAAATTAAAAATATAATATAATTAAATTGCCTAATTAATAGGGATTTCTTAGTAACGAAATGCCTACAAGTTTCAATGCCTCTATCATCTTCGTAAAAGAAAAAAAAATGAAAGAAAATCAAAGCATGATCCGACATTTCCTACAAGTACAATCATGAATTCCAATTTTTCTTTATTTGCGGAATAGAATTTTAAATCTAAACCGATAAAGAAGAAGAAGAAAATCGGGAGTTAAATGAAGGAAAGAATGTGACGAATTCATATGGCTGGAAAAAATGCCGCTCATCCGTTTCAGTTTGAAATGGAATATATTTATTTTTTTATGTGCCCTTTTTTTTTAAAAAATCCTAATGGAGGTTTCGTGGGATTTTTTTCCTCTAACCAGATGATTAATTTATTTATTAGACAACGAAGAAAATGTTGCCTCTCTTGTAAGAAAGAAAAAAATTTAAAAGAAAAAAAAAACTGCTACGCTTCAAATTTATTTTTTGGTAGCAGAAAAATAAAAAACTCTCGCATTCCATCACTCTGTTAAGCGTCGCTTCTAACGAGTTCTTATTAACTCGAGCAGCGATAAATATATTTTAATTACTGTCGATACATTTGAAATCGCAGAAAAAACACCAAAAAAAACTTGAAACGCTCGCCTTTTTTTTTTTTTTTTTTTTCTGAAAGGAACTTTACAAAAGTAATTTAAGTAATCAGTTGCTTGACGACAAAAAAAAGAAAAAAAAGTTTAAAATTTAAAAAAATATTCTGACAGCGGTACTGGAAATGAAAAAGACTACTGTTTTTTTTCCTTTACCCTTGCATATAGAGTAAGTAATGAAGTTGTGTATGTGGATAGATTCAATTAACTTTTAACTGCCCTGGAGATGCGAGAAGAATGCGCGAAATAATTCGAGCCATGCAGCACGAGACATTTGTAACGTCACTTTAATTGATTCACTCCCGTTCTCATCTGATTAAGCAGATGATTCGTGCGAATCAAAAAAGCGGTCAAGAATGTCGGCTTGGATTTATTTATTTATTTTTTTTTCCTCTCCCCCAGCATTTAAGGGAGGGACCATGGCTCGTGGGATGTGGGCGGACCGCCATTGGTATTTATAGCGACTTTCCTCATTATATGTCAATTTTGCTTTAAAAAAAAAATCAAATTAAAAGTACAACTTTTCTTTTTTTGATGACTTTTAATTATGTTGAAAGTTTTAAACATAGAACGTCACACAACTCTAATTTAATTTTTAAAAAAATACTTTATAGAATGTTTTCCAATTTATTGCAAACTATGTAATAAGAACCAAATAGTAAGTCTTAAAACAAGTAATATAAAAAAAAAATTTTAAAGTCAATTTGCTTTTTTTTTCACTCTATCGCAGAAAGTCCTTTATAAATCATTTTCATTCATTTTCTTAAGTTTACCTGGCACCATCTATGGGTAGATACATGCAACTTAAATCTAAAAAAAATTAAATTTAATTACTGAATTAATATTTGAAAAAACTATATTAACATCAAATGTCCTCCACGACAAGTTAAAAAAAAATGTATTTGTACTTGAGTGGATGAATAAAAAGTATTTTATGAACGATTGAACATTTGAACAAGATATATATATAGGAAGAGTGTGAGCTAATGGAAGGAATTGAAAAAATCAAATAAAAAGTACGATTTTTCTTTTTTTTATGACTTTTAATTGTGTTGAAAGTTTTAAACATAGAACTCTTAATTTAATAAATAAAAAAAAATGTATTGAATGTTTTCTAATTTATTGCAAACTATGTAAAAAGAATCGTAGAGAAGTCATAAAATAGAACGCGTCCTCCCATTTTATTTTTTCCCTACTAGAATTGGCGCTCTATCGCTGCTTGGCTTCTTTTCCTCCTCACATTTATTTAGAAAATGCAAACAGGTTACGAAGAGAGTCGAATATTTCGAGAAATTCTACATCCCAAATGACACATTTTTTATTAGCTCACACTCTCCCTATATATATCTTGTTCAAATTTTCAATCATTCATAAAATACTTTTTATTCAACCGTTCAAGTTCACATACATTTTTTTTGAACTTGTAGTGGATGGCACTGGATGTGAATACAGTTTTTTTCCAATATTAATTCCTTCATTAAATTTAATTCATTCATTTTAGTTACTTTTAGATTTAAGTTGCATCTATCTACCAATAGAGGGAGCCAGATAAACTTTAAAAAAATGATTGAAATTTATTTATAAAGGACTTTCTGCAATAGAGTGAAAAAAGGTAGGAATTGACTTTAAAAAAAAAAAAAATTTATTATTTTTTTTCCTACCCCACCATTTAAGGGAGGGACCATGGCTCGTGGGCTGTGGGCGGTCCACACATTGGTATTTCTGGCTACTTTTCCCATTATATGTCAATTTTACATTAAAAAGAAATCAATTGAAAAGTACAATTTTCATTTTTTTTAATGACTTTTAATTGTGTTGAAAGTTTTTAAAATAGAACGTCATTCGACACTAATTTAATTTTAAAAAATATATTTTATTGAATGTTTTCTAATTTATTGCAAATAATGTAATAAGAATCGCAGAGTAGCAAAAAAATAGAGAGCTTCCCCTTATTGTAAAGGAACAGACAGTTGAGGCAAACATTTCCCATTTTAATTTTTCAATTCCTTCTATTAGCTCACTCTCCCTATATATATCTTGTTCACATTTTCAATCGTTCATAAAATACTTTTTATTCGTCCACTCAAGTTCAAATACATTTTTTTTAACTTGTAACGGATGACACTGGATGTTAATACAGTTTTTCAAATATTAAATCCTTCATTAAATTTAATTCATTCATTTTAATTTCTTTTAGATTTAAATTGCATGTATCTACTCATAGATGGCGCCAGATAAACTTAAGAAAAAGAATGAAAATTCATTTATAAAGGATTTTCTGCAATAGAGTGAAAAAAAAGTAGGAATTAACTTAAACTTTTTTTATGTTACTTGTTTTTGATGACAATTGTGTTGAAAGTTTTAAACATAGAATGTCGCACAACTCTAATTTAATGAAAAATATATTTTATTGAATATTTTCTAATTTACTGCAAACTATGTAATAAGAACCGCAGAGTAGTCGTAAAAATAGATGGCCTTCCCCCTATTCTAAAGGAACATAAAGTTGGGGCAAACATCTCCCATTTTTATTTTTTCCATACTAGAATTGGCGCTCTATCGCTGCTTGGCTCCTTTTCCCTGTGCGCATTTATTTAGAAAGCGCCAACAGGTTACGAAGGGAATCTGAATATTCCGAAAAATTCTTCTCCCCAAGTGACACATTTATTTATTTATTTATGTGTTAAGTGCTTGCTGTTTTGTTTACAACTCTGATAATTTTGTATAAGATATAATTAAAGGTTACCCAAAGTCAATATAAAGGAATATGTTATTTTTTAATCATTTTGAATAAATAATTATGAATGGAATGGAATGGCTTAGAAAAATGAAATTTACATTCATTTACTTGACAATTAAAAATTTTGACATTTGACAAAAATCATTGACATTTCTTTTGGCAGTGGGCCATTTTCATCCTTCGCGCCTTCAGCATAGAGTAGTAATGGCCAATAGTAAAGATGGTTGGTAAAAATCACCCAGCTCTCATCGCACATGCTGAACTACAAATTAGAAGTCATGTGAGGTGTATGTTTGTCCTAAACCCCGATGCGCGCTCTATTATGTTACTATTTTATAGCGACTTCCCTCTTCGTATGTCAACTTTACACTAGTTATTACATTATCAGTTCCTTATTACTCCGTTATTAATTTTGGTACCTTGGCGACAGTTGCGCCAATAAAGAGCACACGCGCCAACCGCAGCTACAGATTTGGCGCCAATCTACACTTAAAATTTTTGTTCCAAATAATAAAATGTATATGAAACACTTCATTTAAAATCAAAACGCTTTCAAAATATTTTTATTCCAAATAATAAAGATTGACGATACTTAAAAACCGCCAAGTCTGTCGCCAAGGTACCGTTAATACATAAGTACCTTATTTTTATATAAAAACAGATTCAAGTGACTTCAAGAATTTTCGTATGTGTTTACACTATTTATTCTGACAAAAATTTCATCTTCTAATGTATCATCGCAATGATTTAATTGCTGGTTAGTTGTGCCTGTTCCCTACACTCAGTCTTTCTTGAATATCCAAGCAGCATTTCTCAAGCCATTCCTTAAACTGTATAATACGGGTTCTGATCTCCATTGAAATGAACTTATCTAAAAATCTAAAATTTTTTAAAATCAGATTTAAAAAAGATTGTTTGAAAAAACAAATCTTTTTATAAACTTCTTAGAAGTCCAAATTGGACTTCTACCCATCTAAGCGGCCTGGTGGCAAGAGCTCTGGCTATTGGTTCCAAATTTAAAAGTCCTTTTTTTTTTTTTTTTTTTTTTATTTTAAATTAAAAAGAATGTGCAGTTTTTAAAAGAAATGCAGCACCGTACAATAAATACGTATTTTTTGTATCTATTATCACCTGAAGCGAACTTCTGTTTGTGTATTAATATTCCAAGGAATGTAATGCTTATTGAATACACACTATTTTTTACAATGCATGTTTTAATCAATTATGCAAATTTTGATAAATATTTTTTGCTCTGAAGATCTGTATTTCGCTATATTCTAATTATACAAGGGTATTCAAAGGTTATGGAACGAATTTTGAGGGGTGCTACAGCTTATTAAAACTTACATTGTTCGTAGAGGAATGCAGGATTGGAAATAAAGATCGCAACAATCAAGCACAATGCGTCAACTGATGCGCGTCATGTGATGAGTTTCAAGTCCTCTGGTTGGCAACCCCAATGCACATTCTATTTTTATTTTGCTCTGTGTTTTCATTTAAGAGATTGCAATTACCTCAATGGCGTTGCTCGATTCACAACTGCAGCTGTAAGTGTCCGCATCTTTGGAACTGTTCGCCAATCAGTCCTACGAATCAACACTATTTTTCTTTTTATGTCTCATTTTTTTCAATTACTTCTATTAGCGCACACTCTCCCTATATATATCTTGTTAAAATTTTCAATCGCTCATAAAATGCTTTTCATTCATCCACTCAAGTTCAATGTACATTTTTTTTGAACTTGTAGTGGATGGCACTGGATGTTCATACAGTTTTATCAAATATTAATTCAGTAATTAGATTTAATTAATTTTAGTTTTGTTTAGATTTAACTTGCATTTAAGTAGATTTAAATCCTCTATCTACCAATAGAGGGCGCCAGATAAACTTAAAAAAAGGAATTAAAAATATTTTTAAAGGACTTTCTGCAGTAGAGTGAAAAAAAAGTGGGAATTGACTTTTAAATTTTTTTTTATATATTATTATTTTTTATGTCAGTGCCTCAATACGTCAACGTATGTTTTAGTAAGCTGCTGAAGCTGAAAGTTCCGCGACCGTTGAATCACCAGTTGTATCTTCTACTCATTTTGGCTTCATTCCTTTCCATCGTTTAAGCATTCAATTCATCCCAGCAATCCTATTTGCATAAATAAACATAAAGCTTATGGCTAACTACAAACAAAATTCACGTGAGAAAAAAAAACAGTAAACGTAATTGAAATTCTTTCTCAAGAAAAAAAAAAAATTGGAAAATGCGAGAACTTTTTAAATCCCTTTTACATTCCACTGTGGTCGAGCGAGTTCCGTAAAAGAAAACGTCAAGTTTGATAAATAACGTTAGAGGCCTTACTTAAAAGCAAAATTTAAGTAAAACAGATGAGCGATTTCTTGTGTGCGCATCACATGTGGATAAATGGAATAGATATTGATGATGATGGGATATTTAAATACTCGCATGTGCGTGCATTCCGATATTTCATAGGATGGAACGAAATGGGTTTTGGAAGAAGATCCTGAATAGCCATTTTTTTATGTGTGTGTGAAATCAAGACGTGAGCCGATTTCACGTTAGCATTCTGTCAAGTTTCCCCCGATTCGTTTCGAAACGAATTTCCATTTGACAGATTTTTGCATTTGTAAGCACATTAAGATTTCCATTCTACATTCTGATGAGTTGCAGCATTTTTAAGATTGAAATCTTAAAAGTGAGGAAGATTCACGCATTTTCCTATTTTAAAATACCTGCGAATAACAGCGCTTGTGAAAAATGAATTTGAATTGCATGATAATCTTGTTTATCTCAGCATCTCTTTCTGAATGATACTCGTAGTGATATTGGCAGCAGGCATTTATGACTACTTTGCCCTTTTTGTCGATAAAAAAGTAAAAAATTTTGATATTCTGCAGCAAAAGCTGATTGATTATTTTTTTCAATACGAAAGAAGAATTAAACGTATGTAAATAAAGTATTTTATACTCCATTATTTATTTATTTATTTGAAAAAGAAAACAATAAAATAAAGTAAAACGTACACCGAAAAGTGAACGGTCTAGCTACTCTGAGACAACGAATTTTGAGAAAGTAAAATATAAAAAGGGACTTATTAATAGAAATAATTTTTCCTTTTCATTGTCAAATTATTGTTGGAATCTTATTCAAGTTGGCATTAAAGGACCAAATACACACACGCTTATTATTTGTACTAGAAAGAGTTTTTCTTTCAATCTGAAAGACATTTTTTTTAATGTAGAAGTTATTTGATGATAATAGTTCAAAATCATTCCCGGCTGCTACAAAACCAAAATTTGATTTCACTTTTTGTCCTCACAAATGTTTTTACATCAGATTTTTACAATTTTTTTACAGTTTTTTTGTTGTTGTTGTTGTGTGGGTGTATGTGTGAGTGCGTGCCATATAGTGTTTTAATACCGAATATTTCGATATTTATCTTAGTTTGAAGAAATGTTTTAGCGACTGGTTATATGTGTTTCCTCTGGGGGAGAGGAAGGAATTTGAAGCATCTATAAAATTTATATTTCTCTTAGGATATATGTATCTATATTAGATTGATAGATAGATAGAGAGAGAGAGAGAATAAATACTACAGAAAGTTTGAAAAGTAAAAAAACACCCATCAGAGAATATTCAAAACACTTCCAAAAATGCATTCAATTTGCATACCAAAGTTATAAAATCAGCACAGTGTATTTCTGTACAATTATTTCAAGTGTAAGGATAATTATTTGACGAACTGTGTACAAAACAAATAATATACAAATTTTAAGTCAGTTCCTACTTTTTTTTTAAGTATATTGCAGAAAGTCCCTTATAAATAAAGTTGAAATTTTCCTCTTACATCTGGCGCCATCTATTGGTAGATGTATGCAACTTAAATCTAAAAAAACTAAAATTAATTAATTAAATTTAATTACTGAATTAATATTTGAAAAAACTCTATTAACATCAAGTATCATGCACTACAAGTTGTATTTGAACTTGAGTGGATGAATAAAAAGTATTTTAAGAACGATTAAAAATTTGAACAATATATATATATATATATATATATATATATATATATATATATA